>CM033790.1:22598680-22623680 GCA_019656835.1 Rhododendron ovatum | reverse complement strand
CATGCATAAATGACATTCCATGTGGTTTAGGCACTTTTTAATTTTGGACATTCTTCATTAGATAGTTTCAAATAGCAAGTGGTGACTATTTTTCTTAGTAGACATCACATTTCGTTAGTGTAGTGAAATCATTTTAATGTTTAAACCAAAGTGGAGAATGAATTGATATAAAACATTTATTCGAGTGGTTAAAACAAAATAACTTGTGGAAAACAAATTATAAGTCAACTCCAAAATTTTAAAAAAATGAAAGCATTCAGTGGGGGCCCGTGCACCCACTTGTCCTATACTCCTATGTTCCCTCCGCCACTGGATGCATGCGTTTTTTTTTTTCCCCCTAAGCAATCTAACTTGCTCTTTTCACTCATTACAGCATTAGTTGGAGTTTGGACTAACTTAAACTTATTTTTCCAACTGGTGACTTTTTTTTTTGTTTTTGGTCATAATTTTTTACTTTTTAGATTCCTCTCCTCGATATGAATGTTTAATCCAAAAAAAATTAAAACAACTAACAAAAGTTCATAAAAACAAGGCAAAAAGGTTAGGTGAAAGGGGGCCTGAAGTTAAATATGCATGTGCTCATTCTTTCTTGTTTATCTGCATCATCTTTGCTTATAAACTATGTCACTTAGATATATCAGGAACACTTCTTTAACATTGTTGAGAAGGACTGTGACTGATATTAGGAATTGCATCAGTTCCTGGAGGAGTATCAAAGTTTCCCCAATAAATAGACTCTACGCTTGGTGTTAAACATCTCTGATAGGATTTTTGTTTCTTCATGGCTGTGATGCCGCTTGTAGTAGTTTTGCTTCTGGTCTTGGAGCATTTGCTTGTATAGCCTGTTTTGGGTCTGTTGTGGGCTGTGTTGCTCTGGGTCCTGTTGTTTATTGTAGTCTGTTTCTGAGTTTTGTTTTGGTTAGGGTGGTTTTGTTTGTTTCTCAGGGGTATGCTCTAGTGTTCTTGTATCCTGTTTTGGTTTGATATAAAATTTAACGTACCCAAAAAATAAAAACTCTTCTTGAACGCTCCAATCACATCTAATATCTATGGGATGAATGTCTTCATTGTAACAACCTTTTCAATCCTTTGAAGTGCAACTTAAGCCTCTATATATGTTTTGAAACATTAATAAGATGAAATTATGCATCATGGATGGTACAATGTCTTGCATCCTTCAGAATTTAATTGTTGCGTGGGTGAGTGTAGATGCTTAAGTTATAAAACATCTGGCTTTTAGTGTAGATTACAGTTACGTTGGCTATGTTCCTCATTTATGACACATGATAAATTTGTTTAAGTTTTTAAGGTGGCCGTCCTGCATTTTCAGAAAATTGGTGTGTCCCTGTCGTGTCGTATTTGTGCACTGGGTTTAATATTGCAAGTTAGTGTGACATCCTCTCTTTTTTCGAAATTAGTGTAACAAATCACCTCGATATTGTCTCCTTTGGGATAAACTTTTGGCATCTTTAAAATGCATTGTCAGTGAAAAAGTAGGAAGAAATGTGATCTCACACACACACACACACACATATATATATATATACGGGGCGGTTCCGGGGACACCTAAAAAAACACCTAAAAAAACACCCCATAGCTCCCGATCAAATTTTGATGATCCGAGCCGTTCAATGTGATCAGAACGTGATTTTAAGGGTACCCGCAAGAAATCAGCAAAAAAAATGACCGGGAAGGGCTTGATCCAAACAGTTTCGAACGGTTTTTTATTGAACGGTTTAAATAAAAACTGCTTAAATCAAACCTTTTCCGGTCATTTTTTTTGCTAATTTCCCGCGGGCACCCTTAAAATCACATTCTGCACACATTGAACGGTTCAGATCATAAAAATTTGATCGGGAACTATGAGAATGAGATTATGGGTGTTTTTTTGGGTGTTTTTTTAGGGTGTCCATTGAACCGTTCCGATATATATATATATATATATATATATATATATATATATATATATATATATATATCTGTAACATCCTAATTGCAAATCATCTCGATATTGTCTCCTTTGGGCTAAACTTTGGCATCTTTAAAATGCAGTGTTAGTAAAAGTAGGAAGAAATGCAATCTTCTCCTCAACATTTCTACCTAGCCAATGTGTGACATGATCTCACTGTTGCTCCATAGGATCATACGTCATATGCTGCAATCTGCATGTAGCTCTAGGTTCTCGCTTATGAGATCCAAGAGATGGCTCATGCAACATCTAGAGGTAACTCGCACCGCATGTGACCCATACTTACCGGAAGGTCGGCCGCTCTATGACACCATTTATAAGATCATCATCCCAAACCATAATCTCTTTTGGGTTAGGTATGGCTTTGAACTTGTCATTAACTTCGAATAAATTCAGACATTGTTCACTGGGAGTCGATGCTCCAGCACAGGCAATTTGATCTTATTCTTTACAACAGTCTACATTAAAGAGCTAACTCAAGGCATATCTCAGCAGTTCAAAAAAAAAAAAGGCATATCTCAACTAATTTTTTGAACCTTGGAAGCTCAGAAAAGCCTGTCCTGAAATAAAACAAAAGATTAGGTTTGTTTTCAGTAAATGTACTTGTGTTAACAAATTTTTTGAAGAAGGTGACTCACATCTGCCATGTAGACATCCACAGCCGGGTCTTCTCCCATGCGCATGAGCTTCCACTGTCACTTAGCTCCTATGCTGCTTGCAAAATGTGCCTCCCATCACTCCAGAGTAGTGCTTCATCCATCGTAACAAGTGCCAAACCTGAATCGTTACTAGGAAGGGATGCAAAACTCACTCACTATAGCCCAGGAACTTTTCCTACCTAGTGGACCTTGGACATTGAAGGGTGGTGTTTATCTGGTTCTCTCCTGGATCTTGGGTTCCAATCTGGGTGGAGCTTAGCCTTCCCTGAGCAAGATCTGCAGGACAGAACTGAAGGCTGCAAATGAGCCGAGCGGCCTGAAGCTCGGCTTGAGTTTAGCTCGTTCAAGCTCGACCCGACGTGTAAACAAACGAGCTCGAGCCATATATCTTAGCTCGTTTTGAAAACCAGCCGAGCCTGAGCTCCCTGTAGGTCGGCTTAGATGAGCTCGCGAGCCAAGGTATTTATGTATATATAAAAATCAATATATAATCCATGTGTCAATACTTGGTAGCACGGCTAAGGAAAGAAGTTGAGGGAAGTGGGAAGCCTTTATATAGCTAATTGAAGGACTGGTGAGTTCCTTTCTTTCCAATGTGGGATATGCACAAGTGCTCCAAAGGTTTCCAACAAAGCTTGCTACGAGTCCCACATGGAAAAACTTCAACAACATTGTATAGAAAATCTGCTATACATCTAAAGAACCCAGCCTCGCGTCTCAAACAGCTGGACTTACACGTGCCAATCGAGCTTCGCAAGCCGAGCTCGAGCCACAATATTACAGCTCGCCACGAGCTCGAGGCAATCATATTTTTGGCGAGCTGAGCCTGAACAGCCCGAAGCTCGGCTCAGCTCGTTTGCAGCCCTACAGAACATCTTTAGTGCCTTGCCAGCCGGAGTCAGCTGGTTGGCTCTCTGATGCCCAAGTCACTCGGATGAAGGAGAGGAAATTACAAAGTTCTTAGAGTGAGTAGTTACGTTGTACCTCCCTAGGGTTTAAAATTCTATAGAGAGTGACTTAGCTTAGGCTCCAAGTAAGCTTGTGCTAGGCACATGCCCTGGGTGGCTCTATGATGCCTAAGTCACTCAGATGAACGAGAGGAAATTACGAAGTTCTTAGAGTGAGTAGTTATGTTGTACCTCCCTAGGGTTTAGAATTGTACTCTATAGCGAGTGACTTAGCTTAGGCTCCAAGTAAGCTTGTGCTAGGCACATGCCCTAAGCGCTTCTTGGACTCACGTCATGCACGACACACTGAGTGCCACGTGACGGCTGCATGACCGAACTGACGCGCGGACTGTGTCTTGATTCAGTTCGGACCTATCTGACCGGGTCTGGACCGACCGCACCATTGCGTTGGCCCAACGCATGCGGTTCGGCCCAAGTGCTCAGCCCGTTGGGCTGCTGATCTGCGAGGCGCAGTTGACACGATGGTTGGGCCCACTATAGACATGATGTTAAAAGCTGAGACACGACGGACTCAAATACGTGAGATGGATAGTTTGTCATTTGGAAGTTATTTTTTCCCCCCTTTTCTAGTTCAATTTATAAATCCTTGTTTTTCCTGTCGATTGTTATTGAAAGTCAGTTGTTTTGCCTTCTAATGAGTCATGAGTAACACGGCCATCTTTGCTTAAATTGTGTTCTTGCTGTCTGAATAAAATCCTATGAGACATCAGAGCATTACAAGTAGTAAGAAGTAGCAAGTCGCAAAACTTGAGGACTAGATGAAAGGATGCTTTAGAATGGGAAAGTGGTTTATGTTGAGGATCCTATTGCAATGAGAGGGAGCCAGAAAGAATCTAGGGAGGGGGAGTCATGAAACGAGTAGATCACTTATTACTAAATGATTGATGTTGGAACGAAGGAGAAGTTATTACCCTTGGCGCAAATAAAAGACAAGGAATTTCTATTTATTTGGAATATAGAGTAAAAGTCTGTATTGAGATTCGAGAGTAAGGCTCCAAATTGTCTTCCAGATTTGTAAAGACTGGTCATTCATGTGATGTGGAGGCTCTAGGTAGTTTGTAATATTTTTCCTCTCCGGCCTTTTAGGAATGGCAATAGGGCGGGGCGGGTATTGGCATACCACGACCAGAACACAGCCCCGGCTGGATATTTTTTGGGTACCCCCGTTCCGCCTCTTCCAGCTCCATAAGAAATTAAAAAAATTGTTAATCTAAAAGCAAAGTAATAGAAAATAGTTATAATAAAGTGGTAGTTTAGTATAATGGTGAAAATAATGGTAAGAATATAAGTTTTTTTTAGTATGATGATAATAATATTAGGAGTGATGCTACAGGTTCCGACCCCGTCGGTACCGACCCCGTCGGTACCGAAATCGTAGGGACGGCCGCGCCGGGCCGTCTCCGGCCACCGGATGGCCGATCCGAGCCATCCAAAAATTCTAAAAAAAAAAAACGAGGGGGCATGTGTGGGAATTAACGGCATCCGAGGTGTGTAAGGTGTTTGATCCAAGCACCCTTTTTTCATGTATATATGTATATTCTCGCGAATATACATATATACACGAAAAAAAGAGTGCTCGGATCAAGTACCTTACACACCTCGGATGCCATTGATTCCCATGAGGGCCCCCTCGTTTTTTTTTTTTAGAATTTTTGGACGGCTCGGATCGGTAGTCCGGTGGCCGGAAATGGCCTGGCGCGGCCGTCCCTACGATTTTAGTACCGACCCCGTCGGTACCAATATCATTTCCGTAATATTAGGGTAAAAATATAATTTGAAGTATAATGATAATTAGATTAGGATATAAGTATAATTTTATTTATAAAATATATTTTGGGGCGGGGTACTCTCACCCTGAACCCGGTCAGGTTTTAGAAATTTTAACCTCGCCTCTATACCCGAAGATGAGGTGGAAAACCTGCCCCGTTCGGGGCGGGTTCAGGGCAGGTCCAATTGCCAAGCCTATAGTCTTTCTCCTCACCATGTTTGATTGATGGTTTAAGGAAACTGGGATACTATTTCATTACTGGGCGTGACAAAATTTCTCACACAAATCATTACCACCTAGTTCTGGAAGGGCAGAAATCACGACCAATTCTTTGTTATTTGTTCTACTTGCTAGAGCATGACAGTATGATTCTTTTTAAGATCCATTAGGGGGAGTGGATATAATGGTTCTGCTTGTTATTCATCTTTATTGTTATCTTTCCTTTACTGTTATTCTAGTTGCGTTGATTGTATTTATAATTCGGTAAGAAATTCTTCTCATATATGTATGTCTAAAGTGCCTCGTCCTAAAATTAAGGTTTTCCACATTTTTCTACAGTTGAAGTGGAGGATAAGTTGTGGCAATTACAGACATGAATTGCTGTACTTCCGTCGATAACCCTGCTTCAGTTGTTTTCAATCTCAAGTATTTCCTTACTCTTGTTGCAGTTGGACAGCAATCACGCAGTTAGCTCACCACGGAATGCTATTTGTTCCGATTGGGTACACCTTCGGACCTGGAATGTTCAAGATGGATTCCATCAGAGGGGGCTCTCCATATGGAGCTGGAGTTTTTGCTGGGGACGGCACAAGAGGACCAAGTGACACAGAGCTGGCACTTGCGGAGCATCAGGGTGAGTACATGGCTGCCATAGTCAAGAGGTTAGCTCAGAATTGAACGGGTACTACTGATTTCGGCATTTTTCTGTCCATCCAAACACACGCGTGATTCATTTTCTTTTACCCATCCAAATATGTTTGTTTGTTCGTTCTGAGGCTGGTCTTTCCATGCCCACTTGTGGTTGGACGATGCCTTTATAGTAGTGTTGTCATACTTTTGTGCATCTCTTCGTTTGTTGTGTCCTTTTTTCCCCTCCCGAAAAAATGCTGTACATGTTGGAAATTCTTGTGCTGGATTTTGCTGTTAATAATAGTCAATCCTGTTGCATGCCTTCTCTTTATCTGTATGTATTCTTGTGCTGGATTGCTATCACTAATATGTACACGTAGAATGGCGTCTATTTGAACATAAACTTAAAGAATCAACTTATAAGGTCTCTGTTTCAATTTCGATGTTCTTAAAATCGCTAGGCGCTAATTGGGCAGAAGAGGGACACCTAGTGCCTTTCGGCTGACTATTTGGCCAACCTGCTAGAGCCTAGGTGGTGTCCAGGTGGACAAATGGTTGGCGCCTAGACCGATTTTAATCTAGGCATTGGACTTCTGCGTAGGTGCCGAATAGTCGGCCACCTCGACCAACTTTTAGAACACTGTTCAATTCTAATGATATTTGACGAGAAAAATAGATTTTAATGATTGGAAAACATATAGTACAAATCTAAAGGAGTCAGTCAGAGTATGTTTAGAAGTTTATGGGTCAAAGTGCAAATGAGGGGCAGTTGTGCCCACTGGGCTAATGCTGTCGCTGCCACTGGACACTCTTATCGTTTAACTAGAGTTGAACATAAGTGATGCGTGAGCTAGTGAAGTTTTTAACTAATATTGTAAATCAAGACACAAAAGGAACACAATAGGGATAAACGTACAAGGATTTTGGTGTTGAACGGAACCTTGTAAATGCCTGATTTGATAGTTATGAGACTCTGTTTACTTGAAGGTTTGGGAGTCTTACTTTAAGTGCTTGGCAAGTTTGCATATTTGGCGCGCAAGTGTTTTTGTTTAAATATTGTGCCCAAGTATCAATATTCTTTATTACTAATGATACTTCTTTTATCAGGTTATTACAAGTAATTAGCCCAAGTGTAAAAGTCCCAAACCGATTAAGTCTCACCGAGGTTCACGGCTATATTCAATTTAATACGACAGTTTCAGTGAGAATAATTAAATCGAAACAATGGTTCGGTAAATCACCTTTAAAATCCATCAACCCCAACAGTTTAAACTTAATGTCAAACAGTCCGAATGGCCGCGGCTAACTTGTGTTGACTACAAATTTTAAAGGCCATAGCCAATACCTGCAATGCTGTTCATAGTTCTAAATTGATTTCAAGAAGAATTGGAAAGGATTGAAGAAGACTGTATTGAGGGGGGTTAAAGAGGAGTAGAGGACAAAGGGTTTACCGAATAATGGCAAACTTTATGAAAGCTGTTAGGCCCAAACTTTATTTTCAACCGTACTAGCATAAAGCTCAACCCAAATCTTGGCCCAGTCCAAAGCAGCTCTTTTTCTTAAAATTCTAGTCTGGGATTAGTGAGCTAGCAGCACTATAAGCTGTTAAAGGAAAAGCATGGTTTGGCCCTTGCGTATTAGACACGGATCAGCCTTCTTTGCAATCTGTTAATCAAAATACTACAAATTTTCGCACGAATGTATTTTAACCTTAACAAATTCTAGCGTTATCGCGGGTACTGAACTTGTAATACTATTCACCAGGTTGGTATGTAATTTTGTCGAAGAGTGGACACGAAAACTATACGAAGGGTTGTTGGTGATTAGGTACATAATTGCATTTAACTCTGGCTTCTTCCAAGTTGATAAAGTTGACATGAGGAAACGTTTTATTTTAATAGCTTTCTTTCTACACTTGGGATTTGGGCTGACATTAGTATATAGGAGTATTACATTGGCCGAGCAAAAAAAATATTATGACCTAAGTATTACATTGGGAGTCACTGATTAAAGATTACACTAATTTAATGAATTGAATAGCTTTGCCCCTGCATTTTCAATGTAGTACGTCAAGACTAGTTTTGTCCCATGCACTTATTAGTGATTGTGCTTGGTACCTCATCTAGGATACAATATACAAACTACAGGAGTGAACTTATGAAGGCACTTGCTAAAGCCATTAAATGTGAAACCCCCACAGCAGTTAATAGAACAAGTTTGTAAGTCTTGATAGTTTGTATGACACATTTGAAATCAAGTCCAGCCATGTGAACGACGAAATATTTAAACTGAAACCCCCACAGCAGTTAATAGAACAAGTTTGTAAGTCTTGATAGTTTGTATGACACATTTGAAATCAAGTCCAGCCATGTGAACGACGATATATTCGAACTGTTTTCCGCGATACTTTGCGTTTCGATCATAAATCATCCTTTGCAGAGACGTGTCCTAAGTTGTTCTCTTGAAATGGTTTGCGTGTTAGAATCCGGTTAGTTAGCTGATCTGAGTATGACATTTGCTTTAGCAAGACTATAGAGGGTTATTTAACCATGAAGAGGCTAGGATACTTTTGTTCGTTCTTTTTTTTTTTTTGGAACAGCAAAATAGGATATTTATGTCAAAGAGTATAATTTCAGAATCCACATTCACCAAGGGAATCAGTCCACATTTAGAAAGCATATCCAACTTGTCAGAGGCCACTTAGCTTAACTTGAAAGCATAATGAGGTGTAACCCCTTAACTAAAAGCTTCTGAGTAATAGTCTTTGCAAAACCAACACATTTTCCATTGTGAGGCCATGGACCACCATTAGATGCCCAAAAAGCTGTTGTCTCCGGATCTAGGACACCCTGAAAAACCAACCTAGCTAGGTGAACACTTTAATATGCTTGCCAAAATCCACATTGAGAAAGAAGATGGCTCCCCCTACCGAACAACTACCACGTGTCCACCCAAGGAAAAAAGAAAAACCCAACTGAAAAAAAAAAAAAAAAAAATTTCTAGGAAGACCCTAGAACAAAAGTTTTAAGTGGCCGCCATGTGCTAAAGGAGGCAGCATAGAAGATGCAAGAAAAAGAAAAGAGAGCTTGCATTCTAAATAAAGAAAATGAAGATATCAAGTGGAAGCTGGGAATGCCACATCCCCACTTGTCATTAATCCGCATCTTATAAGGATTTTTGGTTTCTTAATTATAGAGTTATGCAAGTGGTTAAGAGTAGTTTAATGAGTTCAGAATCTTTAATTGTATTTAAACCTGTAAGAATATGGCTAATTAGGTGTTGGGGAAGATTTCTTGCTTTAAAGTTTGGAGAACCATCCTTCTTTAGTGTATTGTGTGGACCTTTTGTTTTTAACCCTTTTCTGATATTGATTATCTTGAGGGCTTTCCCTCCAATAGCAAAGATGAATGGCCTTATCCTTTTCCTGTGATTTCTTTTCAAGCATTTGACTATCATCTTTCTTACCTTTTGGTAATATGAGTCTTGATTACTCTCCTCCAAAGACCACACCAACCACACTCATTGCGAGCAAAATGCACACAAAAGAAAGAACTTTTTTTTTTTATAGTAAATTTGATCGCAAAAATCCCCTGATATCCGGTAAATGGAAAGCATGTTACGTGTCATCTTCAATTGAAAACTTATTTCTTTCGGAGTCCAGCGGTCTTTAGTGGTCTCGATATCCTTGAAACGAACGAATCACATGAATTGCGAGATGTCAGCTTAATTTTCATTTTCCACGAATATTAAAAAGCAAGAAGAGTTATCTAGTAGTATTATTAAAAATCTAATTTTGTACGGTAAAAGTGTTTCCTCAAGTTGACAGAAATAGGTAGATATCTCAACCCTAAATAGGTTGAGTGTGTTGTCACGCGATTGGACATTGGAGTTGTGGATTACTGTACAATCATCTTCCTCGATTATGGAGCTAGCTAATTATGTTTTAATTAATTTTTAGGATAGGTCTCAGTCTCACAGCCTACCCAAGATAGTAACATTAGTAGGCTAAAATTAAGGCGTAAACTTTGGAGGTTGTTGAAATCCAAAAGCAAAGCTCTTTTTGATTAATTATCTCTTCCTATGTCATGGTGCGCAACCACGCGTGTATTAGAATTTGTAGTTTCGAGAAAAAATGGGGCTCCCAATCACAGGAGAGAGAGAGAGAGAGAGAGAGAGAGATTAGGCGGGGTTCGGTTGGTATTGCAGGAGGAAACGGGGAAGGAAACTGTATGGGCATATTCAACCCAAACAAAAATTGACTCTACAATGGATAACATTAATTACTCCTAATTGGCTGTTAAATTGCCATTAATTAAGAGGAGAAAATCTTGATCTGTGATACAAAGTAGTAACACGCATCACCACGCAATATCCATGAAGCTCCGGGCCTTGTTTGGTATTTTTTCTTTTTCTTTTTCTTTTTTTATTTGTAGAAAGTGCAATACTAGTAATATATCTTTTACCTGGAGCTAGTATTTGGCCGCATGATTGTATAACTGAGCGCGTTTAAATGGAGAGAGATTGTGAGCTCAATTCATATGAAAGGGAACTTGACACCCTTGTTGGTGGGGTTAGGAAGAAGTTTGTTTTTTTGATGAATGTGTGTGTTTTTTTTTTTTTTTTTTGTACTTTTTGGCAAGTTTCTCATCCATTGGTAAAAGGATTTAGATTAGTCCATCAGTATTTCTTGTTCTAGACGAAAAATTCAATGTTTTAAGAGGACATGTTATTAATGCCCGTCTCAGTCTCACTAGTTTGCTGAGATATTCAGCATAATTTAGCATTATCTCTTATCGTGTACCTTTAAACTACTTTTAAATTTTCCTGATGGAGACAAAAGAAAAATGACTAGAAAAAAATTTGATTTCATGCCATGAAAAGAGTCCAATTGTTTTTTTTTTTCATTAATGTTCGAAATCTACCTGACAAATACAGCAAGCATTGGCCCGGCTCTAGATTGAGAAGCTGATATTGATGTGCAATTATATAAGAAAGTGACGTCATTAATTAGGAATCTAGTCCTCCCTAGTCTAAGAAAAATAGGAGCATGGCTCCGTTGAACAACTGCGCCTGGATTGATCGATGACCAGCGGGGGGGAAATGGAGTCCCTAGTCTAAGAAAATAGGAGGTCAAAAATCATATACAGTTATTCATGCATATATAGGGGGCCGGCGCACTGGTTCCAAAATAAACGGATCAAATTAGCCAACGTGTGCGTGTGATTTTCAGATGCTTAAGCCCAATTATTGGAGATTACCATTAATGGAGATTAAAGAGCAGTGTATAAGTATTTGGGACCACGGCACATTTAATTGATCAGGGTGATGAATTTAATCTGATTAATCCCGGAACGGAAAGTTTGTGTTTAACTAAGCGAACCATAGCAAGCATCATCATCATGAGAGAGAGAGAGAGAGAGAGAGAAGTTGGAAAACAGGAAACAAGGAGTGGAGCTGTCGGAATAAACTTGACACCCAATTACTTTAATTTATTTAAGCACTCTCTCTTTGCTTTGCATTTTTAATTAATCAATGATCAGAATTCCAATGATAAAGCTGACTCTACTTAGCTTAAACTTACTTAATTAAAAGCACATGCGGGGAATCCTTCCCCATGCCATGCGCACCTTCCTCCAACCCCCGCGGTCTTTATTCTTTTATTATTATAAACGAGAACCCAGATAAGTTTGCATTCATTTCGATTAATTTTGAAGTCCTAAAATCAACGACCGGACAATCTTTGAATGCCCAAACGTTTGAAATGATTGGTCTTTGTGAGATTTAAAGTCGTGACTTTCTGAGACCAAACTATCTTAAATTACTTTTTCATGCCTACCTGTCCGCACCCAAGACTTACAAAGTAAAGGACTCAAATCAAGCTTTAATTTTCCAGCTAGCTTAGGTGACTCTCTCTAGCTCCCTCTCAACCATTTCATCCTTATCCACTGTTACCACCTTTGTCTTTTTACTTAAATCTGGTTAAAATAAACCTCAAGTAAGTTAAACCCTAGGGCTTATCCTTCTTGCTTAAGAAAACAAACAACTTGATATTAGAAGACCTTCTAGATGAGTCTGCACCTCGAGACTGGAGAAAGCTACTATCTAATTTACTAGATCAATGTCACGAATCCATTGGCCACCAAATATTAAATGTTGGGGACACCGTAATAACTGAACTTAAAGTTACCTACTACAAGATTATACGCAATTGACCCAAAGCTGTAGCTTAAGCGATCATACACTGACATCGTTAGGTGTATGATCAGGTCACAAGTTCAAGTCGATGGAAAGACGTTGGCCTGCTGTTGTACTCTTAACTCTACTAACATTTTAATATCATATGGCGAAAGAAATTAAATTAAATCATTTCAAATTTTAAAAAAAATCATAAATGCCACTCTCTGAACGAGTCATTTTTGTGTCTTGAATTATCATATCGTCTTTTATCTCAGTCTCTTAGATACACCGAAATTCTGTAGCCCCCCCCCGGAAGGTGAATATAAATTTTTTTTAATATGTCGAAAAAGTGACACATTGAGTCCCATTTTATCCCGTGTGGGCAAATCACGAGTAGACGACTCAAAAAGTGCAATGACAAGGGTTGAAAGCACGATTAGTACCCTTTGAATCTCCGCACAACCTCATGCCACTCGAAGAAATATCGAGCGCTACGGTGATATCATTATATATACCGTTATGCGTATTACCAATATATAAAATAAAAAAAAAACCCCCCAGCAATTGATATTGAGGAGTACTATTACATACCGTGTCTCCTAATTCCCTGGAACGACCACTTATCATCGGACACCTCATCATGCCATATTAATTGGTTGCTAAATAGGACCCTCCAGTACTTGTGGAGATAAGACTTTACTCTATAAAGGAAAAACGTGAATTCTCTGCGTTGCTTTAACGATCAAACGTACTGCTGATGGCAAGGGAACTTAAAATGGTATCGCATGAAATGAATCTGCCCCATATATATCTCATCATGGCTATCCAAAGCTAGCTGTCCGGCCAGACTCTCCTGAAATGTGCAAAGGAAGGTGGTAACCAACTTTGGCAGGCAGTGCATTATGCATAACTTGTGAGCAAGGGAATGGCAATTACCAATTGGGCAAAATTGAGAAGGTGAGTCCTTGAAGGAACCGATTTATATTCACCTTTTGAGGCAGGCCGGGCTAGCTACAAATTAACAACATGCATCCATCTCTTGTGAATGTGATCATCACCTTACGGCCGGGTTACGTATGAAACTTGTACCGCGAGACTGGTACTGCTGGCACACGTACGTAACATGTGAATTATGGGTTAATTTGCATGTGTGGCGGCTAGTGCAGAGAATGGTGAAAGAGAAGGTGGAATAGCAATTAAAAATAAGAGAGAAACTAGATTATTCACGGAAAAAGTTTTGGACGGTCCGAATGTTAATGAAACTTTTTTCTGAGAAAAGTTTCATTAAAATCCGGACCGTCCAGAACACTTTTGGACGGCCGCGATTGACTCCGTAAACAACTATTCATGGCTCCGCCGTTAAAAAGATTTTCTTTTAAAATAAACGGAAATCAGTAAATGATCACTTTCTTATAGACTAATAGAGAAAAAAGAAAAAAACTTCAGCTTGCCATGGCAAAATTCAAATCCATAAGCTAACATCCTTATCTACCACATATTTTCATTGCGTGAATATATTTACTACTGAGCCCCACAACAATGTATGGTAGATAAGAATCGATGTTGGGGCACCACTTGGCGTTGCCCCAAGACCACCAAATAAATTTTCTCTTGATCCTTATTTCTTAATTATATTTGCGAAGAACCTTATACTCCCTTTGTTCCTTTTAAAATGTCCACTATGGCTCTGCGTGTTATTTTTAATTGTCTATATTTTTTAGCTTGTATTGTTAAAGATATACAATACTGATCTTGTTTGATATTATAGATCTCAATTATTTTTGTAAGACAACGATTTTAAAAACATAATATACTTTGAGAGATATAAGTCATTGAAAATGGCACGCAGAATCGTAATCGATGCTTAAAAAGGGAGACTTAACAATTTGTCCTTGAAGCCTTGTACACTTATGTTTTCATCCTCCCATTTTTTGCTACTTATGTTTCCGCCCTTCCACTATTTTTAATTCGTCAACGTTGAGAGTATTCAACATTATCCATCTGTAATGGAACCCCTAAATTCGAATTTATGGCTCCAAAATTCCTCATAACCTTCGACGGTGGAAACCCATACCAGTCCGAAAACCTAATCTAGTCCATCGACCATTGTTGCGAATCCCGGTGGAGGAAAACGGCGAATGCATTCCCCCGTTCTTTTCGAATGGGGTTTCTCTGGAAAAGTTCGAGACGCCACAAATCAATCAAGTCTTTCGTGATTGAACCCACCGGCGAAGAAGAAAGGGGATGAACCTGACATGGCCAGATCTCATAAGTCTATCCGTTAAACCCCTTTTATTCTTCGGATTGATTGTTTGGTTTTGCCTGTTGAAGCTAGGTTACGTGTATTACCCCACTGATCTATTTGTGCCCATTGTACTGAGTTTGTTGTTGTGTGCCGCAATAAGGCATGATTCAGTGGGGTAATCGGCTGGATGGCATGATTCAGTGAGATTGATGCTGAGATTCACCAATTCATGACTTCGTGTGGTTATTATGTCATGTTTTTTGGAAAATGTGTAGGGTTCCCTAATGAATTCGATTCCTCAATTGTGTGGGTTATATTTTCATGAGTTGAATGCTAATATTTTGGGAGTATGTCATGTTTGAAGCTAGATTAGGAACGGCCATGAAATGTTGAAATAGACATGGTAACTTAACCATGAAATGTTGATCGTGATAATACCTGTTTGGATGATAAGTTAAACATATTTTGTGGAATAAGATCAATGAAAGTATGACCTTTTTTTGGATAATACGTGAGCAATTTAACATGATCAATGGTTTGTAAAAAATGTGGTCAACTTTTCATGTTATATTGACTGGTTCGCAATTTTGATGCAAAATAATCCATGTTGCATGAAATGAGTTTGCGAACCAGTCTACTTTTAAATTGGCCAATATTTAATGGTAAATATTTCATAAAACATGGTCACTTTATCATGTGTTGTTGTCCGACTTGATCAATTATTGCAAAACTGTGTCAAGTGACCATGAAAAATTGGCCAATACCAGGTTTGAAGGTAAACTACCCATGTTTCATAAATTGTCGTCTTGGGTGGTCATGAAGTGTCACGAAAATTTCCATGCATTATTTCAGGAGTTATAATGCCAATACCAGTTGTGATGGTAAATTACCCGTGTTTCGTAATTTGTCTGATATAATGGTCTGTCCAACATTATTTTAGGAGTTACGCCATGAAATGTGGAAGGGGGAGCTCGGTTGAAATGAAGAGAAGTGGCTTTAGATGATAAATGAAGCATTATTTGAAGGGGCATTTCATGGTGACGGTGCAATCGATTAAGCATGAAATGGAAATAACAGACAAACCCGTTTCAATAATTTACCATGAATTATAAGTGCAATGTGAATAAAATCACATCTGATTAGTGATAATACACCATGTTATTACATTAATTTTGTTCACGATTTATGGTGGTGACCGTGCAATTGATTAAGCATTAGATGGAAATAACAAACAAACCCCATTTCACGGTAAATGATACAAATAATTAACCATAAAAAAGCTTAAACCAAGGGAATCTGCTTAGACTACACCATTGATTCGTTAATCTATTTTTTTTTCAAGATTCGAACAATATGGCATGACTCGAATAGGAATTTCATGGTGATGGTGCAGATGATGTAGCATGAGATGAAAATAACAGTAAAACTTATTTCATGGTAAATAGTACAAATAATTTACCATAAAACTAACACCATCATAACTACAATTAAATGGACAATAGCCATGAGCGTATCTTGTTGCGGAAAAGAGGATGGAGAAGGACGAAGCCAATGTAGAATGTAGAAAGACGATAGTTTGGAGTAAGGTAAGACTAAACTTCCATACGTGGGACCTTAAATATCAGGAAATACTTACATTTTGATCCGAAATAAATGGAACGAGAAATCAGTGGGATTTTCTCTGTTGAAAATTTAAAAATTCTCATCTCTTCCCCTGTTATATCTCATTTAATTTCATAGGTGCTTCCATATTCAACCCATCTGTTTCCCACAGATTTAGGAAACAGCTCTCTCTCTCTCTAAATGTATAAATGTGTGTGTATATATATATATGTATATATATATATATATATAATAGAATAAAGGGTAATAATGATAATTTACATAATGCAATGATGAAAACATAAACATGAAAAAAGGGGGGATGAATTCTTACATTATATGGATAAAGAAGATGATTATTTAAATTTTCCGCTTAAAAATGGAGGGGGGGAGTAGTACAAAGAAGTGAAAAGAAAAGTTTAATGCTTTGTTTGAGACATGGAAAAGAAAGGAGAATGAGGTGAAAACAATCATTTTTCTTCCTACCTTTGCTTGGGTTTTTAGAATAACAGCGACGGGAAAAAGGGCAAAAAAAAAATGTAGAAAAATATGAGTGAAAACGTATTTTAATTTCTTCTCCACTTTCCTGTTTTCCCTTTGTGTGTTCATGTACCATAGTATATAATTATTCTTTGCACTTCCTCTTTAAAGTCGAACAAACTAAAATGGTTAATATCTTCTTACTTCGCTTTTATTTCCATTTGCAACCAAACAAAGAAAGACAATAAAACTTTTTAGAATCCCGCTCAGGTTCCAAAGTAACAGAAAATTTGTTTTAATTTGTTGAGAAATATTATTCTACTATACCTTTTATTTTCCTTGAAAACGCACAACTTTAACACTTTTTTTTTTTATCCAAACGCACGGTTCTTTTTCATTTTTTTTACGTGAATCTAAAAATTATCTCCCACGAATTTGTTCTACACAAAAAAAAAAATCTTTTAGTAATTTTTCGTGAACCAAAATAAATAGGGCTTTGTTTCACTAAGCTTTTTGAGGGCTTTTTCTTGTTTTGTCTTCATTCAATGTTTTTACGTTTATTAGTTTTGCGTTTAATTTTTGTGAATTACTCCCTTCATCCGGATTTAATAGTTCTTTTTGGGAGTTCGTGTCATTTTTCAATCAATTATATTTTTTAATTTATAATATTTTATGTAATTTTGAAAACATTATCTTGTAAAAGTAATTGAGATTTATCAAACAAGATCCGTATTAGATTTAAAATTCAATTTAAAGATATAACTCATTTTTTATCCGGTTAGAATTGAACCTAGATACTATTAAATCCTAACGGAGGGCGTATTAATTCGTCTTATCAAGACGAACATGAAAAGTAAAAAATTATGACTTTTACCCAAATATTTTTTAAAAATATCTCAGATAAAGACCAAAAAATCGACTTTTGACTTTATTTTGGATTTTTCAAAAAACATTTGGATAAAAGTTAAAAAGAATTTACTTTTCCGATTTCTTTCTTCGAGACGAATCATTACGCAAAAGCTAGGCGCAAAATTAACAAATGCAAATTTGTTTTGAATAAGGATAAAACAAAAAAAATTAAAAAAACTGGGTGGAACAAGGCCTAAAAAATATATTTTGCAAAAAATTAGTAAAAACAAAGGATGAAAATCGATTCTATCCATATTGAAAGAAAGATCCAAACGTAATAATCAAAACAAAAAAGTTGTTAAAGTTAGCAATGTGTGTTAAAAAAAGTGCTCACATTGCAATAACCAAACTTAGCAACCTCTTAGCAACTCATCAAATTTTGGTTTTTGGATAATCAAAACTAGCAATATTTTACCAATAATCAAATTTAATGGTCTCTACATCTTCTCAACAAGTACAATCATCATGAAAAAGTGAAACTCAATCTCCATAAAACAAATGCTTTATTGGTAGGCAAAATTCACTCTCCACTTTGGCAAGTTGTTGTGCATTTAACAATATGAAGCACTTTATGAATTTTAACAAATGTTTTCTACTTTCATTTATTTTACTAGAATGTCATTAAATGTAGGCGATTAGTTTGAGAAGGAAAAAACAGACCGTTAGATTTAAATTTTTGCCAACTCATTTTAATTATGGGCTAAAAATAAATAATATAGGACTTGGTATTGCTAATTTTAACGGATAATCAAAAGAAAATTGATTTTAACACTCTAAAAATTGATTGATGGGTCCAAAATAATGTCATTTTGTGTATCAACACAGTTCAATTTTGAAGCCCCTCCATCAATTTTTAGAGTGCCAAAATCACAATCCTAATCAAAATCTGATGTGAAATCTTCATGGGAAGCATATGCTTTTACCCCCAATACTGGACTTGGATCTTTGTGGAGAAATTTTAATCATCAAAGGGTAGAGATTTTTGTTTGGTTGGCATGTTAAAACAGGATTGCGACTTGATCTTTCTTGAATAGCAGAAATATTTTGTTGGGAATGGATGAGCAGGCTTTGGCATGTCCATTTTGTCTACCGAAAGTGGAAACACCAGAGCATGTCCTACTAACTTGCCCGTTTTCTAAGCAAATTTGGTCGAAAATAGCAGAATGGTGGAATATAGATTGTGTGATTCCTTCAAATCTACTGGGGTTATCTTTTTGGTGATTTTCTTTTCGGTTCAGAAATCTAGAAAAATACTTTTGGAAGTGCTATTTTTTTGCAACATTGTGGTCTATTTTGACTACAAGGAATGATGTTATCTTCAACAACAAAGCTGTTGATCTCAACCAAGTGGTAGAATTAATCAAAACAAGGTTAGCTCTGTGGGTTAAAATCAGATTTGATGTACAGATATATACGGTGGAAGATAAAAGACACATTGATGGTGTTAGAAGGCTCATGAATTAGGTGTACTTTTGGGTGTAACATTGTTTTTTTTTAAAATTTTTTTCCTAGGGATTGTGGTGAACTTTCTGATTTTTTCTTCCCTTTTACTCGATGTACCCTCTTCGAATGGAATAAAAATTTTCCTTTGCCGAGAAAAAAAAAATCTTGATTATTCAGTTTTGATTATTATATTGTGGATGCTCTTAAGACATTTCCAATCTATTTTTATTCCTCCAAAATAAAGGATGAATGTGACATATGGAGTGAAGATTTTGTAAATTATTTTATTTGTTCTTCACATTTTGTACTTTTTGAAAAAATCTTTGAGGGACCCATCAGTTTTTTTAGAGTTTGGAGGGATTTTGTACTACTATCTCCGTCCCAATTTAATTGTCACTTTTTAGAGTTCGTACTACTTTTCAATTGATTATATCTTGTAATTTATAATGTTTTAGGTGATTTTGAAAATATCGTATTATAGAACAAATTGAGATCTATCAAACAAGATCCATATTGGATATAAAATTCATTACCAATTTAAAGATATAAATAATTTTTTTATCCGGTTAGAATAGAACTAGGACAAATAAATTGGAACAGAGGGAGTACAAATTTACTTTTGGTCGTCTACCAAAATTATTTTTGGAGGATCAAACTCTAAAAAGGACCGTGGATCTTTCAAAAATTCTTTTAAAAAATAAAAAAAGAGAATAGATTACAAAATCTATCTTTAATGTGTCACATTTATTCTCTATTTTGGAGTAATATAAATGGATCGGAGATTCGGTAAAGGTGTCTCAGTTCTATGTTTGGCGGCTACCGTTAAAGTAGGGAGTAGAGTGGTCTGTAATGTAACACGTGGTTCATTGAACACAGTACGTGGACCCCTGTTTGAGTTTGTTTGGGGTGGTGACAAGTGTGCAAAAGCAAAGCTTTCAGCTTGCGTTACCAGCCCCCCCATGTGCCTCCATCTCTTTCTTTGGCGTGGAACTGGATGGATCATGTCTCTGTCACTCTCTTTTACTAGTACTACAGTAGCTAGTATGCTTTTTGGCTTCTACTCGGCTCAGCCTTCAGCTTCAAGCCGGTCCCTGTGTTCCTGCACAGATGGTAAACTGTCATTCGACCACAAAAAAAGGCTCTGCAGTTTGATATCGACCGTTTATTGATGATTTTGATTTTAAAAAGACATTTTTCGGAAAGAAACTATTTTTTTTCGAGAAGAGTCATCTGCCAAAATTTACCATTAAAATATACTCCTATATACTTTTAGACGTCTAATAAAAATCTGGGAGTTTGGAATGAGAAAATGTACAAGCCCCAGGGGTTAGTCGGGTGGTTAGTGGGGTACGTATGCAATCCAAACAATAATTCGGGATGAGATTTATATGGTCAGGTCGCAAAAAAGTAATTTATTGTGAATTTATTAGTCTCGGTGTGTAAATGGCGTGTCTTTGACCAAATCGAAAAGAAATTATTAAGGATGCACTTAAGTCGGCCTGGATACCATGACCGCTATACCAAAAAAAAAATTGTACAAACGTGATCTATGGGCTCACCTCGAGTCCATGCAAATGATTTGATCCGCTTCTACGGGCTTCCCGATAGGGACTAGTAGCACCATTTATTATTCTTTATGTATGATAGATACATAGAATATTTTTTATACTTTCCATGTAAAAAATATTCGACTGGGTATTCAACATTATTTGATTGATGAATTGACTGTTACGAGGGAAGGCATGAAAATAGTACTATTGGAGTAAATTAAATGGCTTGAACCATATTTGTACTCCTATGAAAGTTGAGGTGTTTGTGAACTTTATGTACCCAAATTTGTCTACCATATATTAGTTGGGTTACATCTGTGCATTAAAAGCATGTAATAAGCGGTGGGTCCCATACATACTAGCATCGACCCACCACCCAAGTGAGTGTGGGTGTGTGTAATTAGAGCATCTCCAATCCATCTCTATTCCTCTAAAATAGATGATGAATGTGACATATTGAGGGAAGATTTTGTAATTTATTCTATTTTTTCTTCATTTTTTGTAGTTTTTGGGAGAATCTTTGAGGGAACCATCGTTCTTTTTAGAGTTTGGAGAAATTTAATACTCTAAATTTGCTTTTGGTCCTCCATTTTTAGAGGACTAAATTTACTTTTAGATGACCAAACTCTAAAAAGGACGGTGGGTCCCTCAAAGATTCTCCCAAAATGTACAAAAAATAAAGAAAAAAGGGAATAAATTACAAAATCTCCCCTCAATGTGTCACATCCATCTTCTATTTTAAAGAAATAGAGATGAATTGGTGATGCCCTAAGTGACTGAGGTACTAGAATTATTGAAAGTTTATTGGGAAAGGTCCCTACCCCCAATGCAATGGATAGCCCTCTACTCTTTATTTATTTATTTAGTATTATTCTATTTGGAATGTTCTCGAGTCCACGACAGTAATAAAAATCACTATGGACTTGTTTGATTTGGATTTTGAGGGAGATTTTAAAGTGTAATGAATGAAGATAGATGGATAGAGAAAATTTATTAAGGACCGTGTCCAAACGAACAAGTCCATACTTTCGTGATCACATTTTTAGTGATTACATTTAGATACTATGTCATGTTTCACTAATGTATTTAATAAAAAAAATGTTACATTTCTCATGTAATGGAGCACGTTTTGTCAATACAATGATAACACATCATATGATATCCAAAATGTGATCACCAAATGTGATAATTATAGCATTGCTCAATCAAAAATTTTCATTTACTAAAATTTGCCAACAACATCAACTCTGGGGGTTTTATCTTTCTTGCCATTTTACGTTGAGATGGAAATCATTTTTCTCAACATCTTTGTGTTTTAAAGATATGCTAAACATAGAGGCTGACATGATGGTCTTGGCATCGGATTTAAGAGTTATTTTTTCTCTTTTGAGGTTTCAAATTCGATTATTCTTACCAATAATTCTAAGGTTTATCTCACCTCCATATGTAAAAATATGAAACAACTATGGGAAATACTGTATGAATTAGTTTTAGGTACGCACAAACCGACTTGGAACACCCTGTATTACCAAAAAAGAGCCTTTTTTTTCCTGCCTGTACAAAATTATGATAACTCTTATTTGACAAATCTCAATTGTTTATATTTAAATAAGTTTACAAAATTATAACAAACATTAGAAATTAGAAATTGATTTTCACACTCCTCTTTTGTCCAAGTGTACTTTATTTTTCGTATTCATTCACGTAAAATTACAAAACTAGCATTCATACATTTTTTCTTTCACACATGAAAAGCATAATCGCATAATTTTACATCATTGCAAAATAAAACAAAGAATGCATTTGGATACAAGGGGAGTGTAAAAATCAATTCTTTGTAAATTAACTAACATAAGTAATTTTTTTTTCGGTCACACAGAAATTCTCGAACATAAATAATTAACAAAATGAAGTATAGTATTATTCTATTTGGGATGTTCCCGAGTCCACAACAGTAATCAAAATCACTATGGGCTTGTTCGGTTTGGATTTTGAGAGAGATTTTAAAGTGTAATGAGTGGGGAGAGATAAATAGAGAAAGTTTATTGGTGATTGGTCCCAAACGAACAAGCCCATACTTTCGCGATCACATTTTAGTGATTACATTTATACTATGTCATGTTTCACTAATGTATTTAATAAAAAAAATGTTCTATTTCTCATGTAGTGGAATATATTCTGTTCATACAATAACAACACATCATATGATATCCAAAATGTGATCACCGAATGTGATAATTATAGCATTGCTCAATCAAAATTCTTCATTTACTAAAATTTGCCAACAATATCAACTCGGGGGATTTTATCGTCTGATATGTTTTCATAAAACAGTTTACACTGAGATGGAAATCATTTTTCTCAACATCTATGTGTTTTAAAGATATGCTGAACATAGACGCTGACACGATAGTCTTGGCATCGGATTTAGGAGTTATTTTTTCTCTCTTGAGGTTTCAAATTTGATTATTCTTATCAATAATTCTAAGGGTCATCTCACATCCACATGTAAACATATGAAACAACTATGGAAAATATTGTATGGATTAGTTCTAGGTGCACACAAGCCGACTTGGAACACCGTGTATTACCAAAAAAGAGCTTATATTTTTTTTTCGTCTGTACAAAATTCTAATAACTCTTATTTGATAGATGTCAATTGTTTATATTTAAATAAGTTTTCAAAATTATAACAAATATTATAATTTGAAAATTGATTTTCACACTCCTCTTTTGTCCAAGTGCAATTTATTTTTTGTCTTCATTCACGTAAAATTACTAAATTACCATTCATATATTTTTTCCTTCACACATGAAAAGCGTAATCGTGTAATTTTACATCATTGCAAAAAAAAGAAGAAGAGTGCATTTGGATACAAAGGGAGTGTGAAAATCAATTCCCTATAAATTAACTAACATAAGTAATTAACAAAATGACAAGCATACTGAAAAAAATGAACAAGAAATTTGGGATTGGGTCCGGGAGGATTTGGGGACCCTATAGTGCAGGAGTGTAACATCAACAACGTCCAAAAGTGTTTCTAATGATTAAATTTTGTTAAAAGACTCTTTCCGGAGAGAGTAATTTCTTCTCAGATAACTCTTTCTAAAATGCAAATCATTAATTTCTGAAATGAACAAATGAAATACTACATTACACCTCCAGGGCTCGTTTGGATGCAAGAAAAGAATTGGAGGTATTAGTTAAGAAGGGATGATAAGATAATAGAAGGTATTATATAAGAAGGGTGGGCCCACGTTGATGTGACAAGGGTTTAAAAAGTAGTTGGTTTCGATGAAGTATTAGAGAATGAGAATTAAATAGTATTTGGTTTGAATGAATGATAAAATGAGATAATAAGATTGTTTTGTAGTTAAAATGAAAGAAGAGGGGGTATTATTTAATACCACCCAAAACCTCCTCATAAAAATCCCTCTGCCGGGAGTATTAAGGGGTATAAGAGAAGAGAGGTTTAAGCTAATACCCCTATTTTTTGGTTCCCAAACCATTGCTTAAGAGATGTCCGGATATACACAAGGGGTATTACTTATACTCCTTCACAGTCCCCATCCAAACGACCCCCTATAGTGCACCTCTGCGATGGTATTAATGTGATGTTTTGTGGCTTGCGTTCGTGGAATATGTAGTACGAAAAGTCAATAAGTCCTCCTGGATTTTTCCCCTTGAGGTTGACAAGCTATTCAGACCCCTTATCCACTGGTAAAAAGTAGAGCCAACTTTTTGTTTGTTGGATTGGACGTAAAAACCGAAGTTCTATCTTCTCTCTGTCATGATTTTACCTTAGGCCAAGTAAGGTGCAAAATAAAATACTCCATACTACTATCTTATTTATTGACATAAGTTGTTCATTCTGTAAGTCATGATGTGTTTGCTATGTGCGGAAAAAAAAAAATTGATCAATCGGAAATCTGTATCAATCTGAACGAGGCATGGTGTCTAAAGAAAAATGAATGGCATCTAGACCTACAAAACAAATGACTTAATTTTCTAATGCGACTGATGAATCTTGTGCTGCGTCACATGAAGAACTATCAAAATCAAATAAGCTCGATTCATAAAAAACACTGAAACGGAACCAGGATCCTTAGGCCGATGGGACCAAATCTCACAACTCCTATGTTGAGAAAGTTAGACCAACAAATTAATTCCGTGTTTCTTTCTTTTACTCTTTTTTGTTAATCAATAGAAGAATATTACATATATCACGAGAATTACATGAACGGGAGACAAATACTAATCATGTGAGAGACCGCAACAACTAAACTAAAAAACCAGACTCAACTCAAGAAACAACCCAAAAAGAAAAGAAAGAGAAGAAACATACAAAGAAAAATAGATTAAATTTAGAACCAGTCTACT
>CM033790.1:22573580-22598580 GCA_019656835.1 Rhododendron ovatum | reverse complement strand
GGCACAGCAAATCTGTGCACAGATTTCTATGTGGGGTCCACTACGGATCCCACACAAGTGATCCGAGCCGTTCATCATGTTTAAAACATTTTTTCAAGGGCTTCCGCAAAAAAAATCAGCTCAATTTGATACCTATAAATGCTTGATTTAATCATCTAACTTTTTATTTAAGTTTTTAGAGAATGAAAAGTTAGACGATTAGATTAAGTACTTATAGATATCGGATTGAGCTGATTTTTCGCGGGGGCCCTTGAAAAAATATTTTAAACATAATGAACGGCTCGAATCACTTGTGGAGGACCCTTAGTAGGCCCCACATAAAATCTGTGCACAATTTGTGCACAGATTTGCTGTGCCAGTAGACTTTCTGTTAAATTTATTTACACCACTGGTGTAAATATTTGTTTCCTCCAAATCAACTATATTACGTCACGTTGCCATGTTTTATTAATTGGGACTATTGTTTTGAAGACGTGGCGCATTATAATTGATTTGAAGAAAACAAATGTTTACACCGCCGACCGGTGTATATAATTTATTTTCAAAGAAAAAACCTCCATCTAGGGAAAGAGATAATCAGTCTCTTGCCTCTAGCAAGAATTGACCTCCTGACCTCCCCATTTGGAAGTGTAATCTTCTTTTCTTACTTGGAGAAGCTTATTATTGCATCAATATTTGACCAGGTGGTGTGTTAAGTTTGTTTGAAAAAACACTCTAAATCTAAATACAAGGTGCTTACGCTTCAAAATGTGACCAACCTTTTAAATGAACCGAAAGAAAATGTTATTTGCATTTTCTTCATATAGGTGAGGGTGGTAACAAAAAAAAAAAAAATTTCTCAACATCTAAATGAAAGGACATATATACTTGTATCGTTGCATCTTTGATAACTCTCCGCTTACACATTGGTTCTCCACCTCTTGCAAAAACCAGCCAAAAAATTCTAATTCGTTGAACTACTCTAACAGAAAAGCTATGAGTACGGACCATGGGAGAGGGAAATCGTACCGCCGGCCGCCGGCGGGCCGTCTCCAGCCACCGGACGGCCGATCCGAGCCGTCCAAAAATTCTAAAAAAAAACCCGATGGGGCCTACGCGAGAATCAACGGCATCCGAGGTGTGTAGGGTGCTTGATCTAAGCACCCTTTTTTCGTGTATATATATATATATATGTGTATATATACGAAAAAGGGGTGCTCGGATCAAGTACCCTACACACCTAGAATGCCGTTGATTCCCGCAGAGGCCCCATCGGTTTTTTTTTTAGAATTTTTGGATGGCTCGGATCGGCCGTCCGGTGGCCGGAGACGGCCCGCCGGCGGCTGTCGGTACGATTTCTCTCCTCCTTGGTCGGTACATATAGCAACTCTCCTATTCTAATTAGGTTATGATGATTACAAACTTGAATTTTTCAAGGTTTCTTCGTTGCTTTCCATTTGTGTGATTGGTTAATACAATCAACGATAAACACAATATGACCTTTTTCACACCCTTAATCTTCTATCGTCCAAGTCTAACTCATGCCAAATAACCTAAAAGTTAATCTTTCTATACAAGTATTCGCTCCCAGACACATATAATTTTTTTTTTTTTTGGGGTACGTAAGATATATAAATTCTTTCTTTTGCTAAGGGGGGAAAAAAAATTCACGGAGACAATTTTAAAAGGAAAAACGAAATTTCCCTTCTGTCGGTACTTTTCAGTTATGGATATTAATTAATCTCTATGTTTTCACAATGTCTTGTTGGGGTCATTTTGTTGGGGTCATTTCGCCAACGAAAACTTTTACGATCAAAGGACAGACAAGGTGGGGTGGGAGCATGCGCACGCCTTTCTCGTACACAAACATGCTCGTGGAAAACCCCAGCCACGCAATTCTACTTCAGATATACAGTATATATAATCCACCCGCCATATAAAAAATATGAATCGTACTCACATAACTCAGGGGTTGAACCAGTGATTCGGATGGATGCTCAGGCTTTAAGAATACTCTTTAAGATCTGGAGTTCGATTTGTTACAGGATGAGTACCCTGAAGTAAGTGAGGGGCCATGACTGGTGTGTCCGCGCTGGTTACCTCGGAAATTTGGATTGCGCAATCGGGTCTCTTTAATGGCTTAGTTGTAGGGTTGTTCCTCCGTTAGAAATAAGAAAAAGAAAAAAAATGAAGAAGAAGATGAGTTGGAGTTGAAAGTGACTTTCTGGTTGCAGACAAAAATTGAGGAAAAAGAAAATGATCAAGACATTCCATTGGAAAAAATTTCCCTCTCTAAAAGTAGATTGTGAAATGTGGACAGAATAAAGACAAATAGATATTTAGCCACAGCCTTTAATCCTCTTCTCTGTGGTGCTTTTGAGTGCCTCCAAATGCTTTCAAAGTCTAAAGTCTCGAAGAAATTTTGAGGACTTAAAATGATGGACGGACCAAAATAAGACTGAACCGAGAGGGCACCGACAGGCCTGAACGACCGTGCTATCAAGAATTGGCTCGAGTGAGATGGTGTACTGTCCGTGTAAGAGTCACATCCGTCCGGATGCTTGGCTCGATTTTTCCATTGTTTTTTCGGTCTGGATGGTTAGTACGTAAAGTTTGTTTGGATGTGCTGCAATTCGGCAAAACTTGGTTTCGAAATTCATACGTTCCAATTATTTTTCAATGTTCGTCTGCGCGCTCTTAAATTTTTGCGTCCCTCTCCGCCTGAAATATCCAATTGCTTCCACTCTTTTATTTGACTCATGCGAAGGATCCTCCAAATGCCGAATTATTACTCAAAAAGATTTGAAAGATTTATTGAAGTGCACTATTAAAGTTATAAAATCTACAATAATAAGCTAAAAAGTCTGATAATGAATATTAAGAATAGAATCGCACTCTTCAAGTGCTAACTTGATCGATGCTTGCATTTCAAGTTCTTCCGAAGCATTTCAACGCAAAATCGTAGCTAGATGTACTTACAACGTGAACGTTAATCTTTTTGAATAATGACGAAAGAAAAATGGGGAAAAAAATAATGGTTATGAGGAAAGAAAAGAATAACAACTTTCATTCATGTCTCAAACAAAGGGTATCAATAGCCGCATAAGTAGGTATGGATGCTTATTAGTCATCGTAGTCATTATTGTCATGCGGATTGGCAACAAATTCTCAAGATGTTATAAAGGAGAATTTTTGTTTTATTTACCAAAATAGTTTTGAAATTTTTCGGTCCTATCAACTCTTGTAAGATTAATTCATACAGAGTTTTGCTCTGACTTCAAATGATTGATGGAATAGGCTCCCTAGAACTTGATCGAGGTGCAGTTAAGACGGTTTCGGATTTCAATAGTTATGAAAAAAAAACCTTCAAATGATTGGTGAAATAGGCTCCCTGAGATTTGATCGAGGTGCGGATAAGGCGGTTTTGGATTTCAATAGTTACGAAGAAAAAAAAGGATTTTCTGATTTTAAGAATGAGTTGTCTAGATTGTGATGTAAGTGCTTAGGTAAGAGTCGTGAGACTTATGAATCGTCAGCTGTAGATTTGCCATTTTAACCAATCAAAACGCTTGATTGAAGCTTCGCTTTCTAACCCATCTCGAGCCAAGTGATTAAAGCCATAGCTAAAAGCTTAAAAAGGAGGGGAGAGAGAGAGAGAGAGAGAGAGAGAGAGGGAGGCTTGGCTGGTAACCATAGAAAGAGGAGAATACCACCTAATTGGACAGCAAAAGTAGTTTTGGAGCCCAAATCCAGAGGCCAATCCTACAGTTTGTTTAATGACTTCGAGGTGGTCAGCTTTGGGATCCCCAACCTCAAATTTCTGCTGCTACTAATCTGAATATATACTTGTCCACTTGTGAGTGGTTCTCTCTTTTCACACCCACAATGGGGAAAGAAACCCTCACATGATGTGTGGAGAGGTGGAATATGCCATATTCCAGGAGCACTGAACAATAGTACTGTCTTCAAAGTGTAGGAGAGACTCATTCATTTTTGGCACTTGGGTGTCTTGGAAAATTCTCGGTTCGAACTGATGGAGCAGTGTCATCATTTCTTGCAAATTTCCGACTCATTAATTTGCTAATATGTCTCACTTATCCGACAGGCGTAATAAATAAATAGATCTTATTTTACTACTCGGCTTAAGGTCTTAAAAAATCTTAATCCTCCGCCATCCAAAATGGCTTTCTCGATCTACTTTTTCGAGTACCCTATCAGGCAAGCAAAACAGAACCTTACTTCCCTAGAGGTTGAATTTGTATGCTGCCTAACAACAGAGCCAAGAAAATGGAGATAAAGCAATTCTGACATGTTTACTATCTGACCACATGTTTCATATTATGAAGAGAGATATAAAGCATTGTGATTAGCACACCCAACACACGACATGATCCTATTATTATCTACATTTCCTAATTTGTCAAACGTTCCTTTCATTATCTTTACATTTCCTAATTTGTCCAAGATGAAATGACCCAAAAATCCTTCTTAATCAATTTTATGGATCATTGTGGTAAGCTTATCCCTTAATTAAGTCTGAACACATGAAAGTTTAGTGGACTCTTCAATTTAATTTCGATCAAAAGAGCTGTATACCACCTCTTAAGATCCACTCTTTCCGTGGGTTGATACCATAATCATTGGTACACAATTGAAGTTGTTTATTCTTATTTTCCATTATAACTCAAGGTGTTCACACCAGCTTACGCATACCTCGAAATTAATCCTTAGGGATCCAATCCCTCCATCCACTAGTAGGGGGAGGCTAATTAAAGTTAGAGCAAAATTCAGTACAGACTGACCCCATAAGAGTTTAATTAAACTTTAAAGCACTTGAGACTTGAGAGGTTTTAAACTAGAGATTTAGGAGAAATAATTGAAGTTGTTGATTGATTTGTTTCATTTTTTTCAGCTCAAATTTGCGGGAGATTGAAGAAAAGAAGAAGAATGTAAAGGAACATAAGGAAAAGGAAAACGAAAGAGACTAGAATTTGATACTTTGTATACTTTCCCATGACAAGGTTGTTGAAAGAAGAAGAATCTTCGGAGTACATACTAGCCCCCTTTATCAAATACACATTTTTTAATCACTCATGGTATTTATGTCAATTTATGTGTATCTCGACTAATCACGGTAAAATCAATCTCAACGTTTACTGTCGGGTGCCCATGTATAGTCGGGACAAATTCCCGTATGGACATATATTACTATGCCTACTCTTGATAAAAATAAGTTAATTAACAAATTTATGTATTAATCCACTCATTAAGATTTGAACCATAAACCTCCCGTATCCTATCGAACTTGTTCGACGGTCATTTTCCTCATTATCTCCTTGGAGGCGCCATATTTTTTTTTCTTGAATAGTTAGCCACAGCCTTGTCTAAACACAGCAGGTATTTGAGGCGCCTAGTAAACTCTGAAACCTTTACCACATTAACTTAATCATGTAGCACCATAGTCAGACAAACTTGATCTGGTTCATAGTATTTGAGCTAGCTAGTTTCTCTTTCAACTGGTCATTGTAACTCATGGTGGCATTCTTGGTAATTACAACAACCACCGAGGCCCAACTCGCAGTACCCACCTTTATAAATAAAGTCTTCTGTGCATGTACCCCCTCCCCAAAGTCCTACGACAACAACTCCCTCCCACCAATAAAGTCTTCCTGTTACAGTCCCCTAAGAAACCAGTACTTCCTAACCAGATAAACACTGCCACTTCAGAGAGAGAGAGATGACAAGCAGCATGAATCTTGGGGTTGATGACCAAATGGAACTCATTTCCGAGTACTATCCCGAATTCTACGCCAAAATGGTTCCACAACAAGGTCAGTCCAAACAAAAATATACTTCATGATTTCATCTTTCATGTACTTAGAAAAAACAGAGACTAGTAACGCAAGGAATATATAACAGTTGGAAGTAATGGTCTGTTAGTCATCAGACGTTGCGGTTGTTTGTGATGTGTGACGACAACTCGGGTGTTTTGTATTTCAGGAGAAGCAAAGCCGCGGAGGCGGCGGAGGAAGAAGAGCAAAGGAGAGGATGGCGGCGGCGGAGGAGGAGGCGGGTTCAAGAAGAGAAAGCTTAGCGAAGAACAGGTGAGTATGCTGGAGTTGAGTTTCGGAGACGAGCACAAATTGGAGTCGGAGAGGAAGGACAGGCTTGCTTCTGAACTGGGTCTGGATCCACGCCAAGTGGCTGTCTGGTTCCAGAACAGAAGGGCACGGTGGAAGAGCAAGAAGCTTGAGGAACAGTACTCAAAGTTGAAGATGGAGCACGACTCTACGGTCGTGGAGAAGTGCCGCCTCGAAACAGAGGTTCCATCTCTCTCTCTCTCTCTCTCTGAAAAATATGCACACTGATAAACATTGTACTAACAAGTATTGGACCAAGCTCCGGTCCGGTTTGCTATCGTCTAATACGGTCTAGTTGTGGACCGTTGTGGGCCCACTCCAGACACACACAACGGTAATCACAATTGTTCGTATTTTAGGTTTAACAAAAATGTCGGCGTAACAAATTAACTTGATCAGAAATTGATAGACATACTAAACAAGCATTCATAACGTACTATAAGCCATAAATATCTCTACTAATATATCTTGCTACCTGTTTGGGCACAGAGAAACAAATTAAAGGCTTGCAAGTTTTCTTTTGAGCAATCACCTTATATGAATTTTGAGTAAATAAAGAGAGTAATTAAGGCCCTATTACTCACTTATTTTACTAACATTTTAAGGCACCCTAAAGAAGGGTAGTGATAAATAGAAATAATTTTGTTTACAGAAATCAGAAATGTCATAGTACTCTTCTGTACGTAGTAAACTAAATTGTTCACTGACTCGTAATTAACCACATTATTATATATGAGTTTGATGTGAAAAATACAACACTATACCAACATTTTCCTAAGCCATGAGTGGCTCGAAAGGGGGGAAACTAGAAAAGAAAAGAAAATTTAAAAAAAAAGAAAAAGAAATAAGAGGCTGCCACGTGGGAGCCTATAGACAGTAAATTAAGCTTACAACTCACAGGTGTCCGTACGCATAAAGTTGCTTAATTAAGGTAGGTGGCCTGTTTGATTAGATCCATCACATGACATTTCTCCCCACATGGGGAGTAGTGGTACGCATTTCACACCTAACCTTGAAAAAGATTTAAAAAGTAGAGTAGAGATTAATTCAAGGATCATAATTAATCTTGCATAATAAACTGATGATTTATTCGATCTTGTGCAGGTTTTGAAGCTCAAGGAGCAACTCTGCGATGCGGAGAAGGACATAGAGAGGCTGCTGCTGGAGAGATGTACCGACGGGGTTTCGAGCAACAGCCCGAGCACGTCATTCTCGGTGGAAGCCATGGACCCAGTACCGCCGTTTCTGGGTGAATTCGGGATGGATGGGATCGAAAACATCTTTCATTTCTCGGGCAACAACTACGTTAATCAAGGGCTGGAATGGGTCAATCTATATATATGATCATATATATATATGGATAAATAATTAGTTAGTTAGAGAAAATTAGGAGTAATTGTGTATATATAGCTGGTGTCCGTCTGATCGATGTACATTTGTTTCCATGTTTGCAATCCGTTTCAGTGGTAGCTAGCTAGTTTGTAGTATTTGACATTTGACTAGCAAATGAATTGGCAATGTAATTAGTATAACTTGCTTTTCGCCGTGGAATCTAGTACTACTACTATGTTTTTGTTTCGTTGTCATCGATCCTTTTGGAAACTCCTTTTTTTGGACAAATGTAGAGTGCATTTTTATCGAAAAGTCTACGCCCCCACCATTCTCTTTTACAGTTTCCACCACCGCACTTAATCTTGCTGTCAAAACGGTCCGAATTTTATTAAAACTCTTCCCGGGACTCTTCCTTGAAAGAGTTTTTTTTAAAATCCGGATTGTTGATTGCCGAGACTGAGTGTAAGATTGAGAGAGAGGTGAAACCATGCGGTGAACGTAGCACCGCTGCATTTTTATCCGTTTAAATTTTGTACAATATGTACCGTAGAACTGATAGATACCATGGATGATATCACACACACACACAAATCTATATTGACATGATCCAAATTAACCACACCAAATTGGTAGATACATGAAGATTCGTCAGGCAAATCAGTTTAATTCCTTTCCCATTGCACCTTCTAGCGATAGATCATAACATAGATGGTCTAATTCTCCAGCTGCGGCCTGATGTAACATTCATGACTACAGAGAACACGATGGTCAATAGCAAAAACTCATACATGTTTCTCACGATTTTCATCCATTGATCGAAGCTAATTGTAGGTTTTTTGTCATTAGAATGAGTAAGACGCATTACAAATCCATAACATGGGCTTTTTTTCAATTGCATTTGCAAAAATATAATTTGATGCCCACATTTGGGTTTAATAATGGGAAAATGTATCACTTCGGATAAGAAAAATTGTGGCAATGTATCACTACTTTCAGAATTAATGTGTGGACTGGACTAGGGGTCAGGGCCCTCGGCCCTGGGCCCAACCTGACGCCCCGGAAGCATTGTGCGTGGAGTTGGGCTTGAATGCGTTTTTGGCTTTGCTATTTGGCATCTCTCTTTTTATTAATTCACTTTATTATTTTATTATTGACTAGGGAACCATAATCTTATTCAAAAACTTGATAAATTAATCTATTATAATTAGATTAAAAGTAAATATATATTAGAAAAATAATTTGACATATGAGTTGGAATGTACGTTTTTAGTGAGCCTAGGGAATTAAGTCGATGGTGTAGTGTAGTCGAGATGGAATGGGCGTGGTGTGCAGGGTAATTGGGAGGGTAATCTTGTCGGATGCCGACATCTCCAGTTCGAGCCTCTTCTCGGTGCCTAGTTCCTCTGTTGTAGTTGTTCTTTTAGAAGTGGATATTATGCTTGTTGTTCTAGGCTCGGTTGGAGTATTTGTATCTTGGTTGGTTATCCCATCTCTGGAGTTTGTGGTGATAGGTTGTTGGTTGAGAGCATGTTGTTTTCTAGCGGGCCTTGGGCCTTGGATGAGGGAATATTAGGCTGGATGGAATGGGAGTGGTGCGCAGGGTGAGACCCCCTGTCGGATGCCGTCATCTCTGGTTTGAGACTTTTCTTGGTGTCTTGCTCCTTTGTAGTAGCTGATCAGCTTCTCTTGATGCTGAATTGATTTGTTGCTGCTAGCCCTCTATAATGGTTATCATTTGGTCAATTCTACCTGTGACTATTTATTTTATTTCCTAGCCTGGGGGATGTGCAAAGTAGTAGTTCTCTTTCATGTTATTACTTCTCGATTGACCTCATATCATACCCCGTGTACTATCCTTGCGCTTAGATGGATAGTGCAACGGAGGTATGATCTCAACACTCATGACACTTTTGTTATTTTATTTACTGTACCCTACTCTCCATGCGGGTTGTGCATAGGTTATCGCACTTTTTTCAATCTTTTTTTTTTCTTTTTTTTTTTAATTTCAAGCTTATTTACCCAAAAAAAAATCATCTCATCATATAAAATTTCAGTATGTTAAATTATATACTACTCCCTCCGTCTTTTTTTAAGTGTCCCGTTTCGTAATTCCAACTTATTAAAAAAAATCAGTATTACACATTTCACATCAACTTTTACCTCCACTTTCCCTACTTACCTTATATGAAGACATCATCATTACACTTTTATTCACTAACTTTTCAAAATGGAATATACTTTTAGGGACAAAATAGAAAATGTACCAATTTTTATCCACTAACTTTACAAAATAGATACTTATTAAGGGATAACCCAAAATGAAATACTGAACATTAAAAAGGGTACGGAGGGAGTAACACAAGTTTCCTCGAAAAGTTTAACATTTCCAGATTTATAATTAAAGTTGGAGATGATTGCTAATAAATCAACAACTAGATGTAGGTTCTGGAAGGAAGAACTATGGTCTATGCATGGGCCGGGACTGGAGAGAATCCAAACAATCAAGCTGCTCCAATCAATCAATACCTTATACAAATGTGTTACTAAAAATCACACATTTTTTTTTTTTGTTTTGTTTTGGTTCGTTTGCTTTGTCTATCTTATATTTTCCACGATTGCAAATTAATTTAAATTAATTTTATTCACGCTTCAAATCTTTATTCATAGTAATTTGTCTTTCCGCTCAAGAAACGGAAACAATGCTATGCTAGTAAAACATGAGGAGAAATTATTCAAGGGTTAATTTTAAAAATAGTCCGTCTAGTTTGCACTCAATCTCAATTTCGTCCCTATAGTATTAACTTTGTCATTTTAACTCTATAGTTTATATTTTATCTCAATTTGGTCCCTCTCACTGATGGTGTTATTAAAACGAACGGAACTCGTGGGCAAAATTGATATTTCACTCTTAGAGGGACAAAATTGAGACAAAATACAAACAAGATGGACTATTTCAGAAAAAAATTATTTCTTATTTTGTAAAGATAAACTCACAATCTAAAATCTTTCTTTGATTGAATAATCAAAATATATTGAGGAAATTTAAAAAATTATTTTCAAATATATTACAAATAATATTATGAAATTCAAAAATCATCCCTTAGTTAAATATTTTTGTATCATTTTTTTTCAATGGATTTATCTTGATTTTTACAACCCCATTATAGATGTGTTTTTTTTACGCCATTAAGAAAAAAAGTTGTTATGAAACACTTTGTTAATCTTTATACAAAATATTTTTCTTTCTTTCTAATAGCAAAAATAAAGAAAAAGTTTTTTTTGGTGAATATATAAAAAGTTGTGATGAGACACTTTGCTAATCTTGTTATGAAACATTTTTATTTTTTCTAATCACATAAAAAAGAACATAATGGGATTGTAAAAATCAAGATAAATCTATTGAAAGAAAAAACTCAATGCAAAGTTATTTAACTAAGGAATGCTTTTCGAATTTCATAATATTATCTATATTATAGTCTAAAATAATTTTTAATTTCCCCAATATATTTTGATTGAATCAATCAAAGAAAAATAATTAAAGTGAGAAAGATATTAGGTATGAGTTTGTCTTTGCAAAATCAAAAATAAAATGTAAAATTTTTAAAATAGTCCCTCTAATTTGTATTTTGTCTCAATGTGGTCCCTTTCACTGATGGCGTTATTAGAACAAACGGACCTCGGGGACAAAATTGACTAATTTTGATGATTTTTAAACTTTCCCTATAAAGAGATAGACTCAAACGACATTTGTTATGTCAATGACAACAAAGGGATATTAAATAAATGGAATTGAGATGAGAGGGACCAAATTAAGACAAAATATAAATTATAGGGTTAAAAATGATAGAATGAATACTAGAGAGACGAAATTGAGATTGCACGCAAATTAGAGGGACTATTTGTAAAATTAACCCATCATTCAATGAATACGGGGCAAGGTTGAGCACAAATTCGTACCACACATTGGTCGCAGGTACGGAGTTCACTCCTTAATGTGTAGATGACGCACTAATACGTACAGTGTAGATTCGTGCCCAACCTTTCCCTAGGGAAATTGAACATCTTCTCACATAGTAGAAAGATGGTTGGAACTTGGAGTTAGAAGAAGAACAAATATGAGTTTGGTTTTTTTTTTTTTTATTCGTTAATCCTAATCTACTATAGAGTAGGAGATTTGGGGAGGGGAATAGGCACTTACGAGAATTGAACATTGCCCATGTGCATGGGAGTATAAAGAAAGCACCAACTGCACTTTACTCCACTAACAATATGAGGTTGGGTTTGTTGTAGGAGTAATTAATCAAAAGAGATTAAATTCTTTCTACCGATGGTAGAAAACCTCGTTTTTCCACCATTGCCTTTTTACCCGTGTGTTTTTTGTTGATCTGAACCGTTCATCTTGTTAACCTCACATAATAGAGTATCTATGCAAAAAATAAACTTGACCCGATATCGATAGAAGTATCAAAAATTGAATTTTACTTTGTAAATGGACAGTTTATCTTTATTATTATTGACAGAAATCATATCGTACATTTTATAAATCAAAATTCAAATTTTGACATATGTATCGACTTTCGATGAAGCTAATTTTTTGTGTGGCAATACTATATCACGGGTCTTATAATATAAACGATTCAAATTACAATAACAGATGCTCGATAAGGCCAATAATAGATGGTGATGAAAAAAATGAGGTTTTACACCGGTAGATAGAATTTATTCAATTAATCAAAGTTATCCAACCGTTGGTTGGTGACTCATACTCATCTATCCATCACTTTCTCATTTACCGGTGTGATGAGTCATCCCTAACCACTCACAGCTTGACATCTGGAACCGTCTTCCACCTACGCGTCAACCCTTCTTTGAAAGAGCAAACCCTCCCTCAGACAACTCCCCACCATTCCAGCCGTACTACTACCACCGAGGACTCTCTCTCCTCCCTGGCTCTCTGTCAACTAACTAACAGCCGTTTGCTGATACAGAGTGAGAGTGCTGTTGTCTTGTTCTGTCTCTGTTGGTCTTGGATCTAGCACCAGGAGAGGGTCTAAACCTACGTTTGTCCGTCCGACTTGGACTTCCACTCTCTCTCTCTCTTCATAAACCTCACGAAACCAGGTCAGTTTCTCTCTCCTCTCCTCTTATTTACGTCTACAAATACACATCATACACGTCTATATACGTACGTGTAATAGTACCCCCTTTTTTGGGGTGATGCCTTCGGTTTCAAATTTCAATTGTGGTGTTTTATGATTTTGCACGTACGGTATGTTGAAGACGCGATTATTAGGAATTTATTACACCGTAAGCTTAACCTGGAAAAGGACTCCAAATTCGCATAAGGGCTTGTGGATAAGAGCTTGAAATCTCCTCAACTTAGTTGGAGTTAGCAATTGTTGGATAAGTTTATGTAGACCTATTAAGACTAGACTAATGATCTCAAGCAGGAGAGTATTAGAAAATCGGTTTGGAAAAGTCGATTAAAGCTACATCGACACAACGATATGCACAACATGATGTTTTGTCGTTTTATTGGTGGTTGTAATGTAGTATCTCATTAAATAGCCAATAAAATAGTAGCACACGAGTATTTTGTGCACATTGTTGTGCAAGATGAAGTGTTTGTAGCAAACCTCAATGTGCTTTGAACCGTGATTTTTTATTTTTGGCTGAGTAAAATTTTTGTCGGGTGGGTTCTTGAGTTTTTTTCTGGTTGGTCCAGGTGGAAGTACGTTCACCTTTATGAGCAGAGATTAGTGCCATGTATTTGTTTGGTCGAAACCATTTGTAATTGAAGAATGTTAAGCAACTTACTCCATCAAGTTAGTCAAGTATGGGAACCTTAGTGGTACATATGATCATTCCTTGTACAAGGACTTGGGCCTGGGGCTGGTCAACAAACCATGTTACTCATACCTTGTGTTCGGCTCGTTGGAAGCTTGTCCCCGATTGGTGTTTTAGTTAATAAACCAAACTTGAACATGTTTTTAAAAAATTTATAAGCTTTGAAACCAAGATTGAACAATCTACAACCGAGCTCGATACTCTTATGATGTTTAGAAAGATCAAGCTACTAAAGCTCGACTTGTGATTGGCGTGTCGTGATTACATTTGTTTGGATCGTTTAGCAGTGCTAGTTGTGGCCCAAGTTTTCCCAAGTTTTGCATATGTAGGAACCTACTCAATGGTGGTTAACCACACCTACCCAGCTCCAACCCGGACTCAACCGGGCTGGCATGTATAAATTCATGGAGAAATATCTTTTTAAGTTTTCAAACAGAAGAGATGCTTCAATACCGTTCACTAGTGTCTCTTCTGGGGCACCTTTTCGCCGTGGATGAACGGGCTCCTACAGTTTGGACTAGTTCACCTCTTTCATATTGGTGTCGAGTTTTTACATAACTGTTCTTATGTTTTCTGGAGTCTCAGACTATTTTTTAAAGCGTGATAAATACAATTTGGTCCGAAAATCACACAGATTTGTATGTTGCTTCCGCGGGTGTAAATAATTTATGTCTCGGGAGGTAGACCTCCGCTGAAATCACTTACAAATCTATTGTAAGTGAATCATGTCATAAGAACATAGTTGATACGTAAGAAGCATGGATACAGATATGGATACAGATATACATACGGGACACGGACACGGACACGACATGGACACATGATTTTCCAAACACTAGGACTAAAACACATTGGGGATACGTTCAATACATTAATAATTATTTGTATAATGTGTGTTATCTACATTTAGAATTTGTATAGCATATGAAGATATTATCTTTTTCCAAATTAAAGATAAAAAAAATCCGATGAAAAAAATGAGAATAGCAGATTGTGTCCAGTATGTGTCTGGTACGTGTAGGAGAGTGTCCAACTCATAGAAAATAATTATATCACATATTCTCACGTGCATGTATGTGCTCCTTTGGTTGATAGGCTAGCCTTTGTCTTCCGTTTCATCTTTCCACAACCTAGGAAGTATACAATTTCCGTTTTTGTTTCTTTACTGCAGTCTTCTGTTGCAGTTCTGTTTTCGATTTCTGCTCTTGTTTTCAGATTCTGGTTTTACCTGCTCATATGGTGTACATCACGGGGGTGATTTATAGGTTTACAAAAAATATTTAGTGTTTCCAACATATTTGATCCTTTAGGCTAAAGACATACTAGGAATTCTCCCAACATAATCAGTCCCTGGAAGCAAGTTCTCTCCAACGCATACTGTTCATGGAGTCCAAGAATTTCGTAGAGAAGTTAGTGAATCCAATGTAACACAGTTTTTAATAAAAGTTCTTGTAGGGTATCCAAAATGGTGTCAGGGGATCAATTATCTGGCGTAATTGTTTCATATTTGCTTTTTCGTTTCCTGGGAAGGAGATATTATGTAGGTGTGTTTCTAAAAGCGTCCATTCAATTTCTCTGTACGTACGTTCTTTATAACGTGTGTTTTTACACAAGGTGCAAAACTGATTATGCATAAAATGGGTGTACTAAGACTAGCGGCTGACCCAGGAATTTGATATAGCGGGGGCACCAATTTTTTTTTGTAACCGTAATATATGAGTTACAGTTAAGCACATTTACTCCAAAATAATTTTAGCATTCACGATAAATTAACAATTTTAAAGTATATAGGTATTTTAATAATTAGTTACTTGGGCAAACTTGCGCACCTTGACTATATTCATTATCACATGTTCATCATCTATTTTTCTATATTACTAACTCTACTATTACAGTTTTGGGGACAAAAAGTATACAAATGCAATGTGGGTGTAGACTCGAACCCATGAATAGTATAAAAATCAAGGTACACACTACTATTTTCTATTGCCTTTTGGGAAAAAAAAAAAACACATTTTGTACTCTGCCTTTTGGGAAAAAGGCAGACTTTTCTATTGCCTTTTGGAATATAAAAAAAAAAAAAAAAACATTTTCTACTTTGCCTTTTAGAAAAAAGGCAAAAAGAACATGCAGGAGAGCATGGGCAGAGTCTCGAACCTGCCACCTCTTGTTAAGAAAGAGAGCACTTTACCACTACACTAACAAATTTTTTTTTTTGTTAAAGGGCGTGGGGGCATGTGACCCCACGTGCCCTATGGTGGATCCGCCCCTGATTAAGACATTCAGATGCATTTACAAGCTCCTGTATGCATAGCTTAATGATGTGCACCTTGAACTTGGGGGACTTGTTGGAAATTCTACATGATGAATCAAACATCATAAGCCGGCCATCCCCTCCATTGTTGTTTACAATATTGGAAATTTGCCATGTTTTCCTAGATTTTCTAACCACTTGTTAGATTTCTTGGAGGGTTCCAACCTAAAACCAATTGACAATAGTTGGAGTAACCTCTAGAATATATTAACCAAGCTTGGGTGGCTTAAATGAGCGATATGGGACAAGTCTAACACTCACCCTCACATGCAGCCCGGATGCACGTGGAGGTATGAATTGATGAGATGAGGCGATTGACTCGGGCGACGGAGACTTGACCACACTAGGTGAGGCCACCCAAGACCTAGCTCTAATATCATGTTAGATTTCTTGAAGGGTTTCAACCTAAAACCAATTGGGATAGGTGGAGTAACCTCTAGAATATATTAACCAAGCTTGGGTGGCTTAAATGAGCGATGTGGGACAAGTCTAACACCACAAGACAAAAAAGCAGAGTGGCTTACTATAAGAATTGTGCTTTGGAGTTTGGACCCATTGCCTTCATGTCTAATCGGAAGTAAACCTAGGAACAAATATTATCTGCATAGGATTTCCTTTGAAGAAACTCCCTCTAAATGGACTGTTAACTTTAAGAAGAGCATCATGAAAGATTGTCAATCAATCTACCAAGAGCCAGTAATTTACGAGCTTGTATCTAATTATCCAGCCTGAATTTGAAAGGTGTTACTAATTTCTTCATGTCAATAATTTGGACACTTTTACTCAAGGCATATATGTCTTGAAGTTTTCGTGTTGCAACCAGGTAGACTCATGTAAAAGTAAGCAAAGGTAATAGCTAGAGGCTCATTACAGTTAGTAGGTTTTTTGTCAATTGCTTTCTAGATGTAATTGAGACATTATTGAATAACTTTGCACATATGGGTGGAATTCCAACTGATTAAATTGCCAGTCGAGGTGTGCCCAAGCTATTGCAAATATTAACGTTTTACATTATTAAATGAGAATGAGCATGGTGGTATTACTAAATGTTCTAAGGAGTACTATGATCAAGTCATACTGATAGGTGTTGGAAAACAAGAGAGTTTAAGAGAAAATGATGGATTACCAAATATTCACTAGAACAAAAACGAAGTAGTTCTGGAGTTTGTGAAGGTGTCCCAAAATACAACTAGTATGAACTTAATCTTATACCGTGCTGTATTATTGCTAACAGAACAACTTATAGTTAAAGGGAAGTATGAAATTCTGGTGTGTTGTGTGGTTAGATTTGATACTCAGGACCTCCATCATGTTTGAATATGTGTTTCAGGATAGACGACGTAGTTAGTCAAAGGGAATTGTTGTACAGATTGAAATGGGGGCTGAGGAAGGGAGCACGCCGGCTAAGCCTTCCAAGCCGAATTTGTCAGCTCAGGTTCTCTCTCTCTCTCTCTCTCTCTCTCTCTCTCTCTCTCTCTCTCTCTCTCTCTCTCTCTCTCTCTCTCTCAGGCATTAACCTGTTGCTTTGTTACAGGAAACTGCCACAACGCCTTCATATCCGGGTTGGTCAAATCCTATGCAGGTTTTATTATGAAAGATCTTGTGTTTAATGTTTTGCTAAATTTGTTGAGTTTAATGTTCCTTGAAAGATTTCACTAACTGCTTACGGCTTACCGAATAGGCATATTATGGTGCTGGTGCTCCTCCATTCTATGCCGCTGCTGCGGCTTCCCCCAGTCCCCATCCTTATATGTGGGGAAGCCAGGTAATTAATTACCTCTGCATGATTTTCTTCCTCGGCTAAGTATCATATAAATTGCAATAGTGTTGTTTAATAGTCTTCATCTTTCATCACTCATTGGTTTTGCTGTTGGTTTTCAGCACCCGTTTATACCGCCTTATGGGACCCCAGTTCCCTACCCACCTCTATATGCCCCGGGGGGGGTTTATGCTAGTCCTAATATGGGCATGGTAATCTTTATTTTCTTCTGCAAGATTAAAGAATTTTCTTGGATTCATATTGGAGTGAAGAGTACATGTCCTTGTATACATTTCATAAGGAAGTAAATTTGTTTTAGAATTTCAGTTGGAGGTTGAGTACGATAATCTTTATAGTGTTTAGAAGACCTTCAAAATGGAAACTTGATTTTACCTTTTCTAGGTTCCAAACATGGGACAGACTAATGTGGCTTTGGAAGGAAACGTTCTTAATGGGAAGGATCCTGGTACCACTAAAAAGTCCAAGGGAACTTCTAGAAACACTGGCTTGATCGGCAGCAAGGGTGGTGAGAATGGAAAGGAAGCTTCGGGTTCGGGATATGATGGTGCCACACAAAGGTGTACTACTGAAATTTTAATCTTAGAAGTTTGTTTCTAACTTGCCTAATCTTCATTCATTTCTAGCAAAGGTGTCTTACAGAAAGTTTAATGTCTGTTTTCTTTCTAACTTTGACTAGTGAGTATTGTCAATTCATTTTTAGTCATCAGTTACTCATCAGGATTTGCTCATAATTATTTTACGGTTTGATATGTGATTGCTTAATTGTGATAACCAGTGCTGAAAGTGGAAGTGAAGGGTCATCAGATGCAAGTGATGAGAACAACAGCCAAGTATGTGTTTTATTCATGGACATGAGTTTTTTGTTATTGCACGACTAAGACACACTGAATCCCCTGTAACTATTCTGAATGATCTAGCTTTGGTGTTTTCTTGCAAGAGCTTGCAACTAATGTCTTTAAAAACCTGACCCAGCCAAAAAGTATGCCAACGTTATTTCCTCCTTTCTTCTTTTTTAAAAGAAATTGAATTTTGTTTTGTAGGAGTATGCTGGAATTGCAAGTAAGAAAGGAAGCTTTGACCAGATGCTTGAAGATGGTAGTTTTGTCATCTTCACCTGATTAGTTAATCTTTGTGTAATTTAGAAGTGATTTTGCACTGGTGTAAAACTTTCAGGAGCCAATGCACAGAATAAAGCCGCAGGGCCAAATCTTCAAGCATCAGTGCCTGGGAATTCAGTTGTCTCTTCTGTGCCTGCAGCGAATGTTAACATGGGGATGGACTTATGGAGTGCATCCCCTGCTGGTACTGAAGCAGTGAAAATGAGACCTGGTCCTCCTGGTGTCGGAACAACTGTTGCTCCGGCAACATTGGCTGGACGTGAAGGCATTAGGACTAATCAATGGACTCAAGTATGAAGTTTATTTGAAAGATTTGCATTATAATTGATTGTTTATAACCTTTTGTCATGGGTACACTACTTTTGCAAGAACATGAAAATTGACAAGGGGTCATGTGCACCACTAATCCACCAGCTTAGATGATCCCTTTTGATTATCTTCCTGATAGGGTTGCAAACAAAAGAGTTGTTTGCGAAGAAGCTTGAGCCTCCGGCTCGCCTCATTTAAAAGCTGGTTCGAGCTTGGCTTGTTTGCTTAGTGAACAAGCTCAGGCGAGACTTTGAGGACTATTTATGCCTTGTTTGGATTGGTTTTTGAATTTTTTTTTGAAAAATAGTAGGGGTAATAATTGGAGAGAGATAGAGAGATAAATGTTGGAAGTAGGGGAATCTAGGGGGAATTTTTTGAAAAATTCTTTTTGAATTGTAAAGCAAACAAAGCATTAGTAATTGAACCGCACCTGTGTACACCTTGGCTCAGCTCAAGTAGGCTTGTGAACACAAAAACACATTTAAAAAAAAAAAAAAACTAATTCTTGTAATGTGGATTAATTTATATTTTTTATGTATTATTGTTGTTTTGGGCTTGGTTTTTCTTCTTGAGTTCAAATTCGAGCTCGAGCTCGGCTAGTTAGAGTGCGATATGAGCTCGAGTAATTTGTACAAGCCGAGCTTGAATACTTCAAAGCTCGGTTTATTTGTAGCCCCATGATAAATGTCATCTAATAGCCTTAGTCAGACATGGTCGACAAATATGTTATTGATTACAGAAGACCGTATGGTATTTGGCTTGAATGCTAAGCTAACGTACAGGATATCTGTGCCACGTCGACTGACTTGTCGTTAAGCCAGTTACAGTAACTTTACAATTTGCTGGGGCTAGTGGCTGAAGAAATGTGGCGAGTGGACATACATCTGTCTTCCCACAAAAATCACTTCGAGATTAGTTGCCTTAGTTCCAACAGGTTTTTATCCTTCTATCAACCGACTATTTCCTTTCTAGGTTGTTACAGGAGCTAAACTTTTTTCAAAACTTGCGGAGTTTCATTGAGGGTGTCTTCTAGTAAGCTGTGATTATCATTTGCCATTGTTTATTCCAGGGTGAAAATTTTGAAATTTTAGGGGAATAGTGGGGTATGTAAACTATCCGAAAAAGAATTAAAGGAAATTCTTATGAATTGACACACATGAGGCCGGATGTCTATGAAATGTGGCATCCTAATTTCTTGTTTTTGCATTGATTTGTTTCTTCTTCTTTTTTGGTTCTGGATATTCATTTTTATGATTTTCATTAGTTGCCCAAGGAGTTGATACAAAAATGTGCATACTCTTGATCTAAGAAACCTAGTATATTGCTCTATGGTATAGTTTCAGAAAGGATTATTCTAACCTCCGCCCAAACGGTGTAGGATAATAGGTAAAATATGCATTGATATCGGAGAAAGGTGCATTGATATTTGTGAAAGTGTTGATATCCGTGAGATATGTATTGATATCCGAACTTGTTTGGATTTATTAATGCTCCCAGCCCCCAAATATATATTTAGATGGAGTAACAATTAAAGAATGGTACCCCATGAATTAATGTTAGGATGATCGTGAATTAAAGAGACAAAAGAGGAAGCAATCGAACAGGGAATCAGCCAGGAGGTCAAGATTACGCAAGCAGGTATATTGGAAGTTTATGTGCTTGTTGGCTCTTAGGTTTCTTCACCACAGTTATATTTGATATGCATTCCTTGATTTTACTTGATCATTTTCTTTCGAAGTAGTTAAGGTGGTTTATAGACACTAATAGTGCATTTGATTTTAGTGACTTCAATTTAGCAAACTATAGTAGCAGAAGAGAATACTTTGAGCTTCGTGACTAAGAAAGAAAGTGCATGTTATGACCTGAATCCAAATGCATAAGATGCAGAAGACATTATTTTGACCTGGAAATTGTTGTTGCTAACTGGATTGGAAGAACTTGTCTTGTTCACGATGTAATACTTCATGTGTCATTAATTACTGTATCTCATCTGGGGACTTGCTGCATCTCTTCTGGGGTCTGGGAATCATAGAAGCTTATAAAGGATCCTAGTTTACTGTAATTTTTTTGGCAAAAATGCATTTTATAAAGAAGAGTGGGAGAAAGATAAACAAAGGCGCTCAAGACCACCACCTAGCTGTTAAGTTACAAATTACCGCTTAAGCTGCTAGGAAATGAGAACAGTTTATATCAAGCTATTCAACATCCTTCTTCCTCATGTGCAACGTGTTTTGCATGTGGAGGTATAACTTTTCATAGACAGAGCGAAACAAAGTACGAATTGGAAACAGATAATGGGAAACTAATACAAACAGTAAGACTTGAATCCAATATCTCTCCCTGAGCTATGATACCAAGCTTAAGCAGTTAGCCATTAGGAAATGAGCTCTCAAGCCATTCAACACTAGCATGGAGAGAAATGACCTCTTAACAACCAGAGAGTTTGGGCCAATAAAAGACACTAAGCAAGAAAAGAACACCCTCAGGAGAGTAATAGACTCATTCACCCAGCGTGAACCCAAGTTGTTAAAAAAATGCAGAATGCTTGAAAACTCTCTACGTTAAATGTCAACAGGGCTGCCTTGTTTATTGCTGTCAGTACGCATATCATTTCCATTTGTCCAACGTATTGGTGTAGGCAACCCTTCCTTCCAAAATGATAGATCTACGTATTATTTGAGTATACCACACTGCTGGGAGTGCGTGCTAGGTAAAGGCCAAGGTGTATGAAGACATGTGGTTAGTATAGACCTTAAGGTTCGTGATCCGACCCGACAGATAGTCTGCATAGGACTGTAGGAGAAGATTGTTTATGCAGGAGTTTACTTCCATGAAGTAAGGGAGTTGTGAAGGAAAAGAGCATCGTGTTGATTGTGGGTGCAGATGAAGTGTGAAGTTTAGCAGTATGCAGGTGGTTACATAAGATTTCCTAATGTGGCTTTGCCAGAGTACGCGTGAGTTTTTTAGTGGAGGGTGGGCACCTAGTTATTTTCTCAAATTACTTCTTTTTAAGTATAGATCGAGAATACTTCATTTCATGACTTGGAGGATCCTGGGATCCCAGTGTTTGTCTCTTACGTGAAATTGTCTCTCTCATTTTGTGCAAATAAATGTACCAAGCTGATCATGGTAAGAAGCACAGGCATGTCACCAACGCATTAAGACATGTTGTGGACATGTCGACACACCTAGATATTTGTTGCCTTTTTAAATTATGTTTGTGTTAGTCATCTACGCTGACATGCTAGGCACGCTGGGGCATGCTGGTGACACTTTAGGAGATCGGAAAAATGACTTGTCCACATGTTCTCGTCGCATAGTGAGTTGGTATATGTGCTTCAATAGCATTTGATAATTCAGTAAGAATCTGGTTTTTTTTTTTGTCGAAGTTATTTTTAGTTTCACAGAACACTTTAAAATAGTTCATTGCTGTGAAATTCACTCAAGGGACTGGCATGCACATATTTATCTCACTGTTGGACATCTTCAAGATGATATAATGTGGTGTCCTGAATAACTAGAAACTGCTGTAAGAATGCCTGGCATTAAGTAGGACCTGGTTTAGGTGAATACATCATGCATTCCTTGACTAGAGAGGTCATTTTTGGAGGAGACATTATGCGCTTTTCAGAAATGGTTGCTGCATTATACTTGGCGATTCATCTACAAGCTGGAAAAGCACCAAAAAAATTGGAGTGGAACATCGATGATTAGAATCTAGTTTGAGTTACAGAATTAAAGCCAGTTATGACTGCTGGTTGCCTGGCAGTACCAATTCAACCATAGAAGCCACTAAGCAAATTTTTGTAACGATGTGGGATTGGTAATAATAACCAAGTGTTAACAGAAAGAGAACGTAGAACGACGGGTTAGGGGACAAACTTCATAATTTACTTTGGTGGTAGGAAATTGCTGTTATTGATTTGGCAGATGACAAGCAGGAAGCTGAAACATCTTTAAAATATTATTTGGTTTCAGCAGAGGAGATTAGGAAACACTGAAACTTCAAAGTTGCTTCTTATTGATTGGTAAATTAGAAAACAGTGGTGTTTAATATAATATTGGGACATACTTGCCGGAGGAATAAAGAGGAGTTCCAAATAATCAAAACTAGTCAGTGCTGCTGTGGAAACAGTTATTTTCAATTCCTTTTAAAGAGGAGAACCTGGCAGCATTTGTTGACTACTCGAAAGAGTTTCCTCTATTTGTGCCAGTGTTACCTTTACGTTTGACAATGCAGTTGTCAAGGATGGTGTCTATTTCCTTTTCTATTGTCAACAGGCCGAGTGTGAAGAGCTACAAGAAAGGGTAGATAAGCTGAACAATGAAAATTGCTCGCTCAGAGATGAATTGCAGAGGCTTTCTGCAGAGTGTGAGAAACTTACATCCGAAAATAATTACATCAAGGTATGATGATTGTATCAACAAACTTCAAAAAGAAAAATCCCTCCATTCTCCCATCATTTGTCACTAGACTCACTACCATTGTATTTTTTATGTGATAATTTCCTATTGGACCTTGCAAAGAGGACAACAACTTCCCTAATTGTCATTCTTAGCTTTGTCAAACTGTTGAAGCAACAACTTATCAATCATCTCGATTCTTATACAACGCTAATGGAGACACACTAAGGCCATAGTAATATTTTCTGTTACCTGAAAAAGGTGAGCAATTAATTATTGAAATGATTGTTGCGTTGTAACAGGAAGATTTAACTAGGTTATGCGGACCTGATGCAGTTTCTAAACTTGAGAATAACAGATAACATACTTGTTCAACGGATGAAAATACGGTCTGCAGTTGGAGGTTTTCGTCATGCCAGTGATGAGTTTACGATTGGAGCCTAACAAAGCAATGTCTGTAATTCAGACTTTGCTTCTCCTTTAGAAATGTGAAAATCCCTGGAGCAAACCAACCACCCATGGAAGACCCTTACTAATCGTATACCTTTTTAACGCATCTCTTTTCACTGCTTCTGAAACTTGTTAGATTCTGTGTGATCCAGAGCTTTGATTATTTCATCCCACCTTTGTAAAATTGATCAACTGAGAAGGGAAATATGAAAAGGCCTTGAATATACTGTAATACTTCTTGTGGTTTAATTGTTTTTTATGCAGTCTGTTTTTCTTAGGGGACTTATAGTATCAGCTGCCTATTCTAATATCAATGTTCCTCTTGAAGAAGTTGTTGATATATTGGGTATGAAATGGTATACGGGTTCTTTGTTTCTAATGTGCCTGTATTATTATGTATTATTATTATTACAAGGGTAAAGTGAACGATGAATGTGTATCTTTGATGAACTCTAGTTTTTTTGTTTTTATATTTAAAGTGTGGATGCTAGATTGCTAGTTTAAAGGGGAGGAGCCGGAATTTTTAATTTTTCGGTTCCTAAACTAAACCGTAGCAAGAGCTTTATTGTGGGTTAAAATAGCAAATAATGGGTATGAAAAATAGCATTCCTTGTTAAGAAATCAAAGGAGATGGGTCTTAGACTCTTAGTCACTCTGCCTTTACGGATGTGCCTACTTTTTGTTTTGATCATCAGTATGTGCCTACTTTTTTTTTTTCCCCCTCCGGAAACAGAATAGTCGAGTAATAAAATAGTTTTATTGCGAAGGCGGGCCAATAGGTCTAACATCCTCAAGGGCTAGGTTGGATAGCCATTGGGGACCCTGACGCTCTCCTTCCAGCTCTCCTTCGTAATATTAACATGAGAAATAAACAAGATGAAAAGTTCAAAACAATATCAATACAATCCAGAATAATAGAATCGCAATTGGCATAATCAGTATTTACTTGACCTAAGGATTTGAGTCCGGTAGAGAATGCGTGATGCTTTGACAAGTTTTCTTTCTTTTATTCTCTTTCTACCAGTTAAAAAAATAAAAATATGGTATCTGCGTGCTATTGATTTAGTGGAAACTTAAGTTGAACGTGTAGGTGGAAAAATGAAGCAGAAACTATGGCGTGCTATTGTTTTCGAAGTCATGAGAGAAAATGCTTCCGTTAACTATATAGTCATTAGAGGTTTTTTCAAAAACGAAAAGATTTGTTGAAAAAATGACAACTATTTTCAAACTAGTAAAAGATAATCTCTCTTAACCCGTGCCATCCAATATTTAATGTAGGACAATTTGAAACGATCTTATCTCTGAAAAAATTACAAGTTCCATTTTC
>CM033790.1:22548480-22573480 GCA_019656835.1 Rhododendron ovatum | reverse complement strand
ACATTTTGGCAACTTTTTACAATTTTGTCAAAAGAACTGTTCTTTATTCCTGTTGAAAGACCTCACAACACCATTCAAATTTGGAGATTTAGGAATAAAATTTGAAAAAACAAATAGATGTGCTTTCTAGTTGGAGCAAGAGAGCTAAACATTGACTCTTTTAGTTGTTATGAATTGAATTACTCTTATACTTGATTCACTAAGACAACATCGGCAATTGGTTTATTTTGATAATTGCTTTCTAGTTGGTTTGTTGGTTTAAACATGTTAGCTTTTTTATAATTTTTAGCAACACCTTTTTTATTATTCTAGCATAGTAGCATTGCTTATCACGTTTTTTTGTTAAAGTGTGTTGAAAAGGTGCCCCCACTAACACTGATTCTTGGCTCCACCACTGAATGCATGGGTTGGCCTACGTCAACATCAAGTGGGAACCTCGGAAAAATCCAATTAACAAAGTTACCCACTACTTATATATTCGTAGCAAGTGTCTACACATCCATTGTCGTTCCTAGAAATGATAAGATTTGTTTGTCTTTGGACAAAATCAAACAAGTTGTGTGCCTGCGATTTGATTAAGTTTTGAATAATCAGGAATCCTATTTTCTTTTTTACCAGAAAAACCATTATCAGTGAAGAAAGAATCGAATGCAAGCGGGGAAGTTGTATTCTTTCGGATTTGAACTGTGATAGGGAGTTCCAAAATGGTCTTCCATTGTCTTCCTACTTTCTCTTTGAATGGGAAAAGCCGCATTTCGGAGTCCAAATCCTTTACCTTTTTTAGATCCCCTTGTTTAACCCCTCAATGTCATTGGGCCTTGTTGCCAATGTTGACCATAAAACTTCCACCTATCGTACTACTTATAAACCAATAATTTAAGTAATAAGAAGATATCTCTCTCATGTTTCACGCTCATCCCAAGTGATGACATGAAAGGGGCGATATATGACTTTCTTGACAATTAACTGTCAACCATTTTAAATTGAGACCTATCATGCATCTTCATGATCTATAACTATACATTTCACATTCCCTTGGTATCCTATAATTTTGAAAATAGGGTCCTCTCTCCTCACCTCTCCGCATACCTCCCCTCCCCTCCCCTTCACAAAAACAATCTAAAAAAGATGAGAACTAACCCATCCCCGAAACTCTTCATTTCACCCCCAACTGCCTCAATCCATACATCGCCATAAGCTCCATTCATAGCTCCTTCGGATTTTTCTTTCTATTCCAAAATCCTAAGACTTCCATTTTAAGGATGTCAGATATGAGGGATGGATGGGGACGTACAAACACATTGTCTTAATTCAAATAGGTGTACAAAGGAAATGAAGGACACTGGTGGATGATTCCTCAATGTCTCCAGTGGAACATTTTAAGGGAGAGGAAGGGCACTACTGAGATGAGGAGCAAACTGTGAACAGTGGGTGCGTGTTTTTGAACTTTAGTTTTTTCTTTCCAATGAAGGATTTACTTTCCCTTGGTCACTGTAACAGAGGCTTTCAGGAAATTGAATATTCTAGAGTTCTTTTCACTTTTTTTTTTGGTGTGTGTGTGTGTGTGTGTGAGTGCACTTGCCATTTATCTTTACTTATCAAAACTAGAAACCTAATTTTATTGGCTTCTTAGTGATGTTCAATTATTTTATTATACCACAAAAAGGAGAAGGCTATATGATCTTCGAAAGTTCAGTAGTAGATCTCTGTAATGCCTGGATGGGGTTATATCCTCGGAAATGAGGAGGTTTTGCTATTAAATGGGCTGCCTGAAGATGATAGGTTGTTTTTAGGGGCTATACTTGTAGTGAAGTGCTGATTGTTCTCTTGTATATGCTTCCGCCTGTTTGGAGGGGTTTTAGTTAGCGTCTTGCAAACTATTTTAGTTTCCTTCGCATAGGCTGGTGGATTTGTGTCAACTGTCAACCTAATTTGTGGCTATAATGCTATTTTTCCAAATTCTTTTTCCTTCTCATTCTAATTTTTACTCAAGGTAATAAAATCTTCTTTTCCCCTAACTAAAACAGAAGGTTAAACAAACAAACCAAGGGAAACTGAAAAATGGAACCGCTTTTATTATGTGCCATATTCCATGTAGATGTATCATGAGCAACTTTCAATTTAGTATACTCCACGCATGCTAAATATACACACACACACCAAGCTTCTACTAGGGGCGCCCTTAACTTGTTAAGGACTTCCCCTTCCCAATCAAATTTTGATGATCCGAACCGTTCAATGTGTGCATAATGTGATTTTAAGGGTACACGCAGAAAATTGGCAAAAAATATGACTAGAAAGGGCTTGATCCGAACAGTTTTTCAGAAAAATGCATTTATAGCGTTTTTATGAAAAACTGTTCGGATCAAGCCCTTTCCGGTCTATTTTTTGCTAATTTCTAGTATGTACCCTTAAAATCACATTTTATTGATTTTAAACACATCGAACAGTTCGAATCGTCAAAATTTGATTGGGAACAACGTCAAACTCATGAGGTCCTAAACTTAGCAAGTTAAGGGTGCCCTTAGTACAAAGGGACTGTATGTATGTGTGTGTGTGTATATATATATATACACACACACACACAGAGTCCGTCTCCCATAAGGACCACCTAATTTTAATAAAATGCGGACCTCCCTTTTCCGATCGAATTTTGATGATCCGAGTCGCTCAATGTGTTCAGAACGTGATTTTAAGAGTACCCACGAGAAATCAGCAAAAAAAAAGATCGGGAAGGGCTTCATCCGAGCAATTTTTATTTGTTTTTTATCAAACAGTTCAAATAAAAACTGCTCATATCAAGCCCTTCCCGGTCATTTTTTTTTGCCGATTTCTCGCGGGTACCCTTAAAATCACATTCTAAACACATTGAGCGGCTCGGGTCATCGAAATTCGATCGGAAAATAAGAGAAATGAGGAGGTCCGCATTTTAACTAAAATGAGGACCCCCTCATGGGAGACTGACTGTGTGTGTGTGTGTGTCTATATATATATATATATCCTTTACCCTTTCGACAAAGATCTGTTTGAAGCCCACACCTTTTCCTCTAAAGTTGTCAATGCAACAGTCAAAAGATAGCTTTTACATTTGTAGTAGGCCAGAAAACCATCCTTGTTTCAAAGAAGTACCTAAATTTGCGTATTCATTCGGACCACTCCAACTACTAAGATAATCCATGGATCTAAAAGTAAGAGCTCAAATAGATCCTCCATAGTCCATAATCAATTTGACAGAAAGGTGGAGATAAGTAACAAAACGAAACGAGTGTTAAATAGGTTAGAATGCCAAACACATTAAAGCAAGAGTTAGAATGCCAAACACATTAAACATTTAAATAGGTCTTCCAAAATACCCCTTCCATGGCTGCCAGAATCCAAACTGCTCTCATTCAGTTTTTCTTCTTTTTTTGTAATTTGGTTTAAGCATTTCCAACAGTAGTTGCCAACTAAGAGTTACGGACATTTCCAAGAGAGTGACATTGTCCAATGGGACTCTTAGAGGGACAATTGTCTGTACGTGGCCCAGATAATTGCTTTGGCTTTGTAGAATAGCACCCTTGTGACTTGGGGCACACACGGGATCAAATGATAAAATGGAGGGAAAAGGAACTTGGGATCAAATGATAAAATGAAAACTTTAACTTTGCAAGTTCTGGATTTCAAAACGTCCAATTTAATTATGAAACAAATTACTAACTAGATTTTAGGTCTTGTTGTGCACGCTTTCCTTGTATAAAATGGTCTCTTCATCTTTTGACATTCTGAAACAAGAATATTTTAGTCATGGAAAGAAACAAGTAGCTACTATTATCTTGTCTTATGTTTACGTACAAACGTTCCCAGCTTTGCTGTTGTGATTTTTTGAAAATGTTTATCGCCATGTCGATGTCACGTCATACGTGTCCATGCTGTGCAGTGCTTTTTAGGTTGTGATTGAAATTAACGACAAAGCATATAAGAAAGCAACACCTTGTGCATCAGAGCCACCAACCTTAACTAACATCTTGCCTAGACACATGTTATAGCTGGGATCTTAGAATTGTCTTTATACCCATTCAGCCTCATAAAAGTAATTACTCATCCAAACACATATGTAAAGTAACATCTCTGGGAAATGCCACATTTTTCTTCCATCCAAAAGAAACAGGCAAAAGGACAATGTACTTAGTGGCACTCAAGACTGATTGATCATAAATTTTTCCCTCCAAGTAGTTTACAACGTCATGCAAAAGGGTGATGTAAAAGTCGAATCATTACTAGGTTAAAGAGATCAATGCAAACTGCAGAGTACTTATAATTACCCCACTGCTTTTGGGTGCTCAAACTTCAAGATATTATGTGTTAATTGATGAGATGTGCAGAGTCCAGACTCCAGAGTGATTACGTCAGGAGGTACAATAGGCATACTTCATAATAAACTTGGTAAAGGAAAGCTATCAGTGGCATCTGAGATTGCCCTTCAAATGTGATTAGAAATATCTTCCCTTACATAGAAGCGCATTGTCCAAGCTGCAGAAAGCATATATGTGCTTTATATCTAACCTAGGACTCCAGTAAAAACACAATACCAATATACCATAAACACAGCACTCCTCTAGAAACTATGGCAAATACAATATCAAATTACATGCAGAAAGCACACAAGGAATATTTCACAACACAGTTTGAAGACAAATATAGTAGAGCCCACAATCTTAGGTTAAACTGATGCAAAGAAAAAAGAGACCATAACCAATCCATGCAACATTTGTGGCCTAGAGGTGCTCTAGAATTTTGCAAGATCTCATACATAGTTATAAATAGCGTGCCTAGGTGCTCACCTAGGCTCAAGCATCATCAAGGCTGACTATTGGCACCTAGAGGGGTCCAGGCCAGCCAACTTGACGAAGGTGAAGCCTGGGAGACCAAGGGGTGCGCGCCTTTTGGAATCCAAAGGCGCAAGGTGTGCACCTGGCGAGCCTTTTTCAACTCTCACAAAATTTATTGCTTAATGGCAAAAATGTAACTAAAGTCTTGACCCTAAGGGCTAAACTATCGTCACACATCAATACACAGTGTCGATCTCTCATCTCTCAATCGAACGACTCGGACCAAACAATCTCTCTCAGCCTCTGTTTTGGATGATTGTCTTTTATCGATTTTGACATTTTAGTTCTTCTCTATGCAAGAATTGTTGACTATTTGGCATTTGGTACATGATATCCTTTCTAAACTTTATTTTCTTAGTGTTTATTATTTGAAAGATTGGTGTCAACTAGTATATCCTATTTTGCTATTTTTTTTGCCCAAGTATGGTTCGCTTCAATAAGGCCCCCAACTCGCCTTGTGCCTCGAACCTAGACCCCAACAAACCTTGCGCCCCAGTGCGCTTCTCGCTCTTAATAATTACGATCTCATAAGACAAAAAGTGAACCAACATCATGTTATAGTTTCAAATTACCACAACTATGGGTGAGTTCACGCTACTGGCGAAACGGTATTGTCGGTAATCGGTATTTAGTCTAAAAATACCTAATCTTCAAGACAGCTCATTTCCCTTATCTAAATGGCATTTTCAGTGTTTTTAGTAGAAACAAGTATTTTGACTTTAGTCTGAAGACAAAAAAATATACTGTAAACTCATCAATGTTATTTTTCTCTAATTCAATGGTGGCGGCTTTGTATCCAGGTACCAGTAAAGTACAGTAGGACTTATGGAGACTAGCATGCCTAGTAATCCACAAGTAACAAATATAAAGATATCGAGCAGTGCAATTAGAGAAAGCAGGAAACCATAGAGAACGGCAATTCGCATATGGTGTTTGTTTACCTACATTAATTAACAGGATTACACACAGAATAAACACAGCACAAACATGCATACATTATAGGCGAACAGAACAGTAAAAGTAGTGCTTACGCAGTGGTTTCTTGGCCGCCTCCCTGAGTCCCAGTACTAACGAAAAACCCCGCCGGCTTCCCTGCCAGCTTCTGCTCCTTCCACAGCTGCCCCGTCGAGTCAAAAAACGCCTTCATCTGCGCCGCCATGCACCCGTACCTCGTCGGGAACCCAAACAAGACCCCGTCGGCCGCTGTAAGCTCCGCCGCCGACGAGATCTCCGGTATCCCGTCGTCCTTGGGCGGCGCCCTCATCTGCTCCAAGGCGTCCGGCGGCAGCGTCTCGGGCACCCGGAGCAGCGCCGCCTCCACCCCCTCGACGCCGTCCACGCCCTTCTTCATCCGCCGCGCCAGCCCCTCCACGTGGCCGTACATCGAGTAGAACACGATGAGGATTTTCAGCTTGGAGATGGACGGGGGAGACGTGGTTTGCGCGGCGGCGTTTTCGGCCGCGTTGTTGTCGATTGGGAGCGACGGGGCGTTGGTCGGAGAGTCATCAGCGGCTATCGACGACGGTTTCTTCTTGCTCGGGACACAGCCCCCGCCTTTCCCCATCAGAAGTATGACTCCAGTACCGAGACCTTTATTTCTGAGATAATAATAAAATCGTGGAGTTTAAGAGAATCTTACCCTTACCCATTTTATTATTTATATTCAAAGTTTGAATAAAAAATCTAAAAACTCATCTTCAATACTATTATGCTATATCTCTCTCTTCAATAAAGAGGCCTGTTTGGGAGAGGATTACGGGGGACACAGGAGATGTCTTCTATGTCACTATAAAACAAAGCGATTTTCAAACAAAATATATATACATATAAATAGAAGAGCCACTGCAACTGTTTGATCGTGCTGCAACCGTTTGATCGTGTTTCATGTTAACTTTGTAGTCGTCGGATCGAATAAATGTTTCTAAACGTTTTGCTAGCATTAAAGAGGATTTCCTTTTAAGTTTTACATGTTTCCCTCGTATGAGAAAAACTAAACATCTCCCATTTCTTTTTCAATTGATTTGATTTAATTTTGTTCCATTTTCCTAAACCTAATTCAGTATTAATTTTATATTCTATATGACTTCCTAAATAAGTTTAAGTTCAAATTTTATTAGCCAAAGAAATGTCATAATTGATTCAATGATTTGGACATCTACATTATAGAGTATGTAATAAGGAAATTTTGATTTAGACTTCCTAAATAAGTTTTAAGTTCAAATTTTATTGGCCAAAGAAATGCCATAATTAATTGATTCTATGATTTGAGCATCTATATTATAGAGTATGTAATAATTGATTTCAAATTGACCAAAGTATTTACTCAAAACATTCCTCTCGCATTTACCTATCGGTGTTTACCAATGTTGGCTATTCCACACCGGATTCGCATACCACCACTTCGAATGAATAACTACTGCGCTATCTATATCATCTTTGACTTATTCGTCGAATCTCATCTTCGATCTCTTTATTTATCTTACTCTTTGTTCTAATTTTGAGTTTTTTCTTTTCTTTTTAGCTTCAAAGGCGCTCTACTGATGGTGGGAAAGTTTTTTCGCTATAAGCGTTTTTATTATGAAAAGGTTATATATTACCATTTTTTTCCCAAAGTCTTTATACGTTAGAAGTAGGCAAGTTTCACGATCTCTCTCTGCGTTGATTTACCTCCGCGGAGTGCACACATTTAGTGGCGGCGTTATCCGTGAGGTTTATTCTCGATTTCTCCTAACTCCCTCACTCATTCCCTCTCTGCGATGGCATTGTCCATAAGGTTTGTGCCTGAATTCTCTAACTCCCTATCTCTTGAACACGTGGCTACAATTTTGTTGGTTGAAGTATCTTGCAAAAGTTCTTATTTGCTATGTCTGGATGCAACTAATGGAATTACCCGGTTTTTATAATATAGATGTTGTGTTAGATTATTCTATGAATTTGGAATTTTAATAAGTAGATTTGTTGGGAGCAAGGGAAAATCCTCTCTCACATGGGGTGTGATATACAAATACACGAAACTCATCTAATGTGAGTTCGAGTTAAAAACAACAATTATATCCAAAAAAAAAACTAATAAAAGTGGGATTAGATGCTTCATTTATACTGCGCCTAAAATGCGTTGCGTCGTACCTTCAGGCACGGATATTCACTAGTAATAAGACATGATAAATAGGTGAATATGATTGGAGGAGAGATTATTTTAGGATATGATATGATATTAAAAAATACTGTACTTAGTTTGTTTAGATTCTTTTAGAAAAGGAATGGGGTGGTGTTTGTCTATTTTTTACTTGTAGTCGACTAATCGACTAAGAGTTGTTGAGCGTGCTGGAATGTGGGTGTTTATGGTGGTGGAGTTTGGTTCTTTGCCATATTTTAGGACTTCTCTGGAAGCAAACTTAATGAAGTGAATGGAGATGAAAGAAGAACAACAAAATGGACTTTATTATTCTTCGAGGTAGAAATCGATCGACGGTAAGAACACAATCGAACAGACAGTTAAATTACGAACTACTCCTAGAGCAAGAAATGTAAAGTACAGATAAAAGTAGAAGCCTTTGGGCGATTGATTGGGGGGATTCTAAATGCCTTCAATCTTTGTATTTATAGACTTAAAATTCAAACCAGATGGAATTCCCTCCTTCGATTTGAATTGAGCGGTTACTACCTTTGTACTTCATCATCTTCCTCCACGGTCTACATAGCAGTTATTTCTCTCATGATGTGCTTGTTTTTCAACTACCCATCATCACGTCTGTAGATGTGTTTGTTTCACTTGTGCCTTGTCCAATTGCCATGGGTCCCCGACTATGATGCACATTCTTGACTAGTCATCAGTCCATTTGGCACTTTGTTGTTATCGAGCGGTAATCAAGCTAATACATTAACTGTTGCCACGTGTCATTATTTAGCCCAGTCGATTAGTAATGATCATCTTGCTAAAATATGATGTAAACAATGCCCCCCTATTTACCTGAGTTAAGAATTAACTTTGGTAAATATAACACCTAGAACTCATCGCCTATATAAAGCGTGGTAATGTATAACTAATGCACTAATAAAAAGTACATGATATTTATCAATCACCCCTCTGTTGATATCAACGGGTGGTAATTTTATGGTGGAAGCATTGCCCCCTAACTCCCTAAGAATGAGTAATCTTGAATTCTTGAGGAGTTTGGGCAAAAGGTACGTTACACCCAATCTCTACAGATTTTATTTTCGAAAGTTTCTTTGGCCTTATAACCATAATTCCATGGAGGATAAATGCCAGTAAAAACTTCTTTGGCACGCTTGAAGATCAAACGCTATATATTGACGATGGTATTGCCAAATGGATTGGTTAACAACCCATATACATTACCACTGTCGATAGGCAATATAACATGCCAAAGGTCTTTTCTGTCAATATCGACAAGTAATAAGTGATGTTATATGGTGTAAATAATTTGCCCCCCAAATTCATTTGGCGAAACCGAACGAAACCGGGCCATTACTGAATACATCACCAATTGTCATATATTACAAAGCACCTTTTCATTTTTCGATTGTTTCAACAAAGCCTTCCTGGCTTAAAACCACTGTCGAAAGCCATGTGTTGGCTTATTAGATGCAATATTGCCTCAGTCGATAATCTTCCTTGAACAAGGGAACATTGAAATGGGTCTGTCGATCAAAGGTCCATACGTACATATGCCATGAGCCTTGCCCACAATAATGAATCTTTAAAGGTTTAAATAACAGCCAATTGACCACCTTAATAGGCATTTACCTTGCTTCTAAAAATGAATTTTTGCCCCCCAAATTTATTAGGCTAAATTAAATAATACGGGGCAACTATTGAATATATATTCGACTGCAATAAAGCCTTTCTGGCTTTAAACCGCTGTCGAAAGTAATCATGGTGACATTTCAAGGCTTAAATGTCACCGTCGAATGGTGGCATGCCTCTGTCGATTAGTTCCTTTGAAGGAAACTTTGGCCAAATAGCTCACTAATGCCCACAACTGTACAAAAACAGAGAGCATTGTCTATAATTTTTATCAATTGTGGATTACAACTATAAATTCACGCTGGGCATATTAATTTCAAACATAGCCAATGCAAGAGGCCTTGAACATATGAACAACGTCGATCAAAAATTCGTATCGAACATATGGTTGTTCATGAGTCGCAGTCATGATTGACTTGAACTCATACTTCATGGGTAAGTTTTTACTATTCTTAACCCGTATAGATAGAGTGGAGGGATCATTTTTTATTTCGACCATTCATGGTCTAAATTAAAAACTCTAGTCGAATTATAATTTTCACGATTCGACTTGCTTTGAGTTTCGAACTTTTGAACCAAAATTGGCTCTTCTAAAGATGAGTTTGCCCCCCATGCAAATTTGATATCAAAAGAGGGCCATTTCTCATTTCATAATTGGCCACATATGTTCTGATTTTCTTGTAAAATCTGGAATGAAAAATTTATTGAGTAGCCATTGGCCTATGTTTGGCCAAATATAAGAGCCATTTTCATTATTGGCTTCTGTTTCTCCTCCACATCCTTAAACAATATGGACGTGTGTATAAATATACGCCATTATTATTTTGTTTTATCGGAAAACAGACTGTTCCAACGATGAATCTTTTAATTTGCCTCGTTCAAAGGCAAAACCTTCCAGAACCATAGTTATGGCTTTCTATATTTTAATGTTCACGTTTCTTTGCATGAATAAATTGTCAAGCCTTGCGAGGCTTTTATTAATATTTGATCTTGCTTCTTCCAGATGTCATTCATAAATACAAACAGACTCAAGAATTGGCCATTATCTATCAAGCCATTATCCACTTCTGTTGGTTCTTTTCTGTATCCAGAACGATTCAAGAGTTGGCCAATAAATGGCCGTTATTCCATCTCCGCAAAATGTTCAAGCCTTTCACGCAAGGTTTTCATTTCCACATTTGATTTTTGCCATCACTTCCAATTTAGTGATGGTGCGGACAAAACTGTGGCCAATTTGGCCACTTATATTTGCCCAAAATTGTAGAAAAGCAATGAACATTATCTACACATCTTAACCAAAACTGGGCATATTTCAACCAAAACCAACACGGATACCAATACAGATGGCTTTTGAAAAATCTATACTTCTTACGAATACTTTTGATCAACAATTGAACAAATGGTTTTGGGGCCCTTGTGGTTGCCGTGTAGTGTACCATAGGAGACACATATTGACTTTGATTAGTACCAAATCCAGGCGGTACTTTGAAACCAATGGGAATATTTCCATTTTGGCCATTACCATATTGACTTCCAATTCCATTCCATTACTTCTACTACTATTTGGAACTGGTTGATAAAAATTTGTTGACCTTGTTGGGCTAGGCCTAAGTTGACTAGACCCTAATGGAATTCGATTCGCTCCATTTAGAGGTTCAAAAGTAGGATTAGTATATACCTGTTGAGAATGCCCCCCAGGCATATCTGAAGTTTCTAGAGTTCTCCTATCGTTAAGCAAACCATTGGAAGAAAGAATTTCTCCTTGTCCTGGTGAAATCAACCTTCGTAATAGAGTCGAAAATTCTTGGGCTAAGCCATCTTGTGGATTTGCCACAACGTAAGTCAAAACTTGAACCAATTTCCTGACTTCGTGTGCCATTACTTCCAAATTAGTAAGATGCCCTCCTTCTAGCGCCAAAATTGTTTGTCTATTTTTTACTTGTAGTCGACTAATCGAGTAAGGACTTCTCTGGAAGCAAACTTAATGAAGTAAATGGAGATGAAAGAAGAACAACAAAATGGACTTTATTATTCTTCGAGGTAGAAATTGATCGACGGTGAGAACACAATCGAACAGACAGTTAAATTACGAACTACTCCTAGAGCAAGAAATGTAAAGTACAGATAAAAGTAGAAGCCTTTGGGCGATTGATTGGGGGGGTTCTAAATGCCTTCAATCTTTGTATTTATAGACTTAAAATTCAAATCAGATGGAATTCCCTCCTTCGATTTGAATTGAGCGGTTACTACCTTTGTACTTCATCATCTTCCTCCACGATCTACATGGCAGTTATTTCTCTCATGATGTGCTTGTTTTTCAACTACCCATCATCACGTCTGTAGATGTGTTTGTTTCACTTGTGCCTTGTCCAATTGCCATGGGTCCCCGACTATGATGCACATTCTTGACTAGTCATCAGTCCATTTGGCACTTTGTTGTTATCGAACGGTAATCAAGCTAATTCATTAACTGTTGCCGCATGTCATTATTTAGCCCAGTCGATTAGTAATGACTATCTTGCTAAAATATGGTGTAAACGGGTGGATAATGTAAACAAGTGTCGAATACCAATTAGGCTCTTTCTATTTTCCCCCAAGCAAATAAATCCCTTTCCCGCTTTTATCTAAATTAAACCTCTCTATACTCTCTCATCTAGGGCTGCAAACGATCCGAGCCGCTCGCGAGCAGCTCGAGGCTCGGCTCAATAACGGCTTGGCTCGGCTCGGTTCGAGACACAAACAAACGAGCTCGAGCTCGAGTCCTGGGCTCGTTTATGATAAACGAGCCCAACTCGAGCTAGTCGAAACTCGGCTCGAATTGGCTCGTGAGCTCGACTATATTATATATATTTATATATATTTGCTTCATAAACGAGCCGAGTGAGCCGAGCTAGAGCTCTGTAAATACATCTCGAGCCGAGCTCGAGCTCGAGTCCTGCAGCTCGTCACGAGCTTGAGCCGAGCTCGAACACTCTAAAACTCGACTCGGCTTGGTTCGTTTGCAGCCCTACTCTCATCTACCTCTTCTTCGTCCTACCTCCGACGATGCCAAATACCTCCGACGACGCCAAATCCTCCTCATGATCAGCGCCGATCATCATGCAACCGACAGACTCTTACAGATCTCTTTTTGAATCTCGGATTCCACTAAACAATCAACGCCGACCAACTCGCCGACTTCTGCAATATCTTGGTCGGCAACCTCTTCGGCAACTCTCCTCCCGACGGCTTTGTATCACAATTTTCAAAAATGGGATTGTAATTTTGGATTTCTTCTATTTTACCTCATCTATCGAGTATTCTGGGTTCTTCTATTTCTTGAAATTTGTTTGTTGAAAAAATTTGTTTGATCAAACACGGCATTTGAAATTTGTTTGATGGAAATGGGTTCGTTCGAAATGGGTTTCTTCTATTTTACCCATTTGTTTGATCGAAATGGGTTTGAAATTTGTTTCTTCTTTTTACAGAGTCTATTTTTATGTTCTGCATGTGTCATCAAACAGGGCAGAGAGAGAGAGAGAGAGAGAGAGAGAGAGAGACGATGTTCAACAATTGAAATATCAAAAAAGCTACGTGCACAGCAGCTGTGCACAGCAGAGATTTTTTTCAGTCTCGGGTCGCAAAAAGATGATCGGAATCGCTCATTTTGTTCAAAATATGTCGTTTAAGGTCTCTGTAAAAAATGAGCTTCGTTCGATATCGTTAGAGGCGTTAACAAAACACCCAAAATCACTCCTAAATTCTGAAGTGATTTTGGGTGTTTTGTTAACGCCTCTAACGATATCGAACGAAGCTCATTTTTTACAGAGACCTTAAACGACATATTTTGAACAAAATGAGCGATTCCGATCATCTTTTTGCGACCCGAGACTGAAAAAAATCTCTGCTGTGCACAGCTGCTGTGCACGGTGCACAGCTCTTGAAATATATTGTGAAGTGTGGAGGGTGTATTGTTGAAGTGCGAAGCCGGATAAAATTTTACTTGGTGGGGGTGGGCAAAAATAGTCCCACTGCAGGAGGATATGTTTACCCTGGCACCCCGGATATGTATATTCCCTATATATCCCCCTTCTATTTCCTTCTCCCAAACAGGCTGTTGGGGGCAAAAAGAAAATAAAGGGTGTGGTTTCACTTATTAGTGAAAAAATATAGAAAGGAGCTTGGTTTATCACCATCTTATTTAGATGGACAAAATAAAAGAGAAAATACTTTCTCATCTTTTTGCACTAATTTTATTTGGCTAGACAACATGAGTGGGAAAAAAAAAGAATGCCATATATTTTGACCAATATAACCTTTCCTTTTTCGGTAGGATTTCATTTATAGTGGAAAATTTTCCGCCAGACAAGGAAATGTTTAAAAGGAGGAAAACTTTCAAATTTAATTCTAAGTTGTGCCCACCAAATAGTCTAAGGCCCCGTTCAGTTGCCAGGAAAGCACAGGAAAGGATGGGAAAATCAACTTTCCCATGACTTTTGTAGTGTTCAGTTGGCAGGAAAGTCGTGGGAAATATGTTTTTAAGTTTTCCTGCAGGAATTACTTTCTTGCAAAAGTAATCCTGCAAAAAACACAGGATTTTGCGTCGCGGAAAAAGGAAAATGAGTGAACACTCGCAAAATTTTTTCGAAAGTTTCTTTTTCCTGACAAATGAACAACTAAACCTTAATTTTTCTTGCAAAATTCTTTTGTCAAATGAACACTCACAGGAAAATAATTTTCTTTTTCTTTTACTTCACCTCACTTCACTTTTTTTGGAAACCAATTTCCCACACAATTTTCTCGACAACTGAATATTAAGGTTTAGTTGTTCATTTGTCAGGAAAAAGAAACTTTTGAAAAAAATTTGTGAGTGTTCACTCATTTTCCTTTTTCCGCGACGCAAAATCCTGTGTTTTTTGCATGATCACTTTTGCAGGAAAGTAATTCCTGCAGGAAAATTTAAAAATATGTTTTCCACTACTTTCCTACCAACTGAATACTACAAAAATCATGGGAAAGTTGATTTTCCCATCATTTTCTATACTTTCCTGACAACTGAACGGAGCCTAATGGAGTTATTCTAATTTGTTCCACTTAATTTAGCGCCAGTTTTTTTAAACTACTGTAAAGCCTTTCTCCTAGAGTTATCTAGAAGAATGCAAATCAGACAAAGATTTTCCCATGAGTTACTGCCGTACTAAATTTTCAAAATGATGATTTGCTTTCTTTGGTTCACAATTTGAAAAATTTTGTAACGAGTGAAGAAAAAAATTAGGGTAATAATTGAAGATAAGCATAATAAGTGGAGAAGGATAGAAAGAGAAATGAGAGTAATTATTAGAGATAGGAATAACAAGTGGAAAGAGAAATGAGCGTAATAATTGGATATAGAGGTAATGAGTGAATTTGGGAATTTGGGAATTTTTTTTTTCCAAATTTTGAACTGAACAAAGGCGAAAGGTATTTTTGAAAATTTATGACATATTAGTAGCAATCATTTAGTTCCCTTAAAGAGTTGAAAACCCAAGGTCGGACAGAAAATGAAGTTAATGCTACAAGAATCACTCTTGGGCGCCCAACAGTGGTCTTGGGCGTCCAAGATCTATCACACCTGCAATACGGGACTTGGCAGCTTTTGACAACAAACAAAATATTCAAGTGCGGAGAAATAGAATAGCAGAATATTTATGCAAGTCTGCTTAGTATCAGACTTGAACAAACAGGAAACTTTTGACAACAAACAGAATATTCAAGTGCGGAGAAATAGAGTAGTAGAATATTTATGCAAGTCTGCTCAGTATCGGACTTGAACAGACAGGAATAGGTCCTGAATATCCAAGTATTACTTCTTTGCAAATAGAAAATAAACCTATTTGGGCTCTGAAAAGACAATTGTACACCTAACATCTACAAACTCACATGAAATGAAACGCAGTGGCAAAACAGAATTTTGATGAGCAACAGCACTCTTGGGCGCTTAGGAATGGTCTTGGGCGCCCAAGAGTAGACCCAGTGATAAAAAAGGTTCATTTTCTCGTATTCCTCTTGCTCTTGTTGTTAACTTTAAGATCAAAAGAACTCACAACCAATATGAGGAACTGGTGTGAGCCCTTGATCTCCATCAAAATAAAGAAAAAATAGGAAAGACTTGGAAATAACGAGTTTTATACATTTTTCTTTACTTGGACTATGCTTCTCGAAAAGATTTGCTGCTTGAAATGAACAGAAAAATCACAAAAAAAATGAGGCCTTGGTTGAATTTAAGTTCTCCGATTTATCGGAGCTTTTCTTGAAATTGTTTTTGATTTTTTAAAGAAGAAAACTTTGAAATATTTTCGAGAGAAGTTAGAGAGAGAGAGAGAGAGAGAGAGAGAGAGTTTTTAGAAAACAGGAACTTTGGATAGTTTTTTCAAGACTTCCCTTTCGAATAAGGTTTTTTAGTATAATGATAATAATATTAGGGTAAAAATGTTACTAATTCTAAATATAATGATAATTAAATTAGGATAAAAATATAATCATATATTCTCCCGTCCCCATTCTTTAGTCCAATTACCACTTTTTGCTATCCCAATTTTTTTGTCCCACTTTAGAACTAAATGGCTAAAAGTTAAGGAATTTCTCATTTTACCCTTCCTAAAAATCAGTTTTACTAACAAAAAAAAGGGATTCAATGGTAAAATTGAAAAATTAAGTGATCAAATATGCAATTATTATGTTTTCTTATTAAGGCCCCATTCCGGAACTCAATATAAGTACTAATTTTTAAGAAGGTAATTTTAAGCTCAAAAATAATGTATTTACGCAAATAATTTTCCTATCAACATGGATCTTGTTTAATAGATCTTATCGAGATCTTTTACATGGTGCAAAAAAAAAAATCAAAAAATTATTTTTCATTTAAATTATTTTTTAGTTTGAAAATATGAAATAAATACTTATTTTTTAAGAAGGTGTTCTGGAACGGAGCCTAAGTTAAAAACCCAAAAAGGTCGAGAGTTTGGGTTTGTGTGTGTGTGTGTGTGTTTATAAGGTTCACTTTATCTCTCCCTAATCAGTAATCAACAATTGCCTAGGTGAGTTGGTAGGTGAAGTTACCTTCTTGACCTCCATCAAATAAACAAAAACAAAAAGGGATTAAAGAATGGGGACGGAGGGAGTATATAATAGAAATGCTACTGGTACAACAAAAATGGCACAAACAGCGCGTACAACATGCGTTTGGACTCGTAGCATGTGTAATAAAAATAATCGTAGCTTCTCATTTTGTTCAATATATTGTTTAAGGTCCTCGTAAAAAATTAGCTCCATCTGACATCTATAAGGGCTTTTACGAAGCGTCCAAAATCACTTTATAAATTTTCATAAGCAAATTTGGACGCTTCGTAAATGCCCTTATTGATGTTGAATAGAATTGATTTTTTCCGGGGACTTTAAGCAAAGTATATTGAACAAAATGAGTGGCTTTGATTATTTTATTTGACCCGATACAGGCCCAAACGCGTGTTGTACGCACCGTCTGTGCCTTTTCTGCTGTACCAGTAGCATTTCTCAGTATATAAATATATGTCGGGGCAATTTGTGGCAGGATACTTCTATCCTAAACCCTACCTGAACCCAGTCGGGTTTTGGAATTTTAACCCTGGCCCCGACACTATACCTGAAAATAAGTTGGAAAACCCACCTCGTTCGATTCGGGGCGGTTCCACCTAAAAGTAGGGCCGTAAACTAGCTGAGCCGAGCTTGGCTCGAGCCTTAACTAGCCGAGCATTTATAGAGCCGAGCTGAGTCATTTACTAAACGGGTCTCTTTAATCGAGCCGAGCCACCCTTAAAGAGCCCAGCTTTTGTCAAACAAGCCGAAAATTCGAATTCGCGTTCGGCTCATTTACTAAAGGCAAATGCTAAAGTAAGCCTAATGGGCTCATGTTTAATGGGTCCCATTTATTTACTTTTTAAATACTTTTTGTTTCCTTCTCTGACTGTTTCTGAACAAACTTTTCATATATAATTTGACAAATCTAACCCTATCATTTGTTGTCAATTACAGTGTTGCCACCAAAACAATTGGCAGGCAATTTCCCACCAACGTTTCCTTTTTTTTCACACATACATACAAAATTCATTTTCTTCTCACTTTTTGCCTACTTTACCTTTTCATCTCCTGAAAACTTCATCAGAACACCTCCTGACCTCCATGGAGAAAAGGAAAATTGGGGGTTTACCAGGTGAGTTTTCTCGTATTTCGGTTTTATATAGTATTCCAAATTTCACTTGTTTGGTATTCTAAACTATTTTCTCTATGCAGATTTTTCTATTCTGTTGGCTTAAACTTGGAGGCATCTTAAGTGTAATACGTAAGTCTTCTTTAATCTGATTCTTACTATTATGGGTTCACTATTTGCTCCAATACAAATTCTTTTTTTACTTAAAATGCGTATCTCTTAAGTGTGATAGGTAAGTTCGACTTAGTTTTTTTTTTTTTTTTTTATAGAAATGGAATGGAATGAAATTAAAAGAGGCGCAAAATTACAGTTGGGAAATTCAACCACTGTTTTTTTCCAAACAAACTCACCTCCCATTTATAATACAAAAAATGTTATAAGATTTTAATTTTTAATTTTGTTATTGAATTTGAACAAAATGCATTAGAGTTGAATGAGTACCCAAAAGAAATTGATCCTTTCATTGGTCATTGTTTTCTTAGTGGACATTGGGTTTGAGTATGTAAATGGCCACTCATTTGGTAGTAATATGTGAAATGGAACTCATTTTATACATGTTCACGTAAAATTTTAGTTTTAATTTGATTGGTGATTTTGGCTAAGTGGAAGACTTGATTGAGCAAGAAATATATATATTTTTGTTCAACCTATAATAGTGTTGCACTTTTTTTTGGCCAAGTGGAAGACTTGATTGACCATGTACAGATCGGCATACGAAATCTACTTTTGAGTCTCATATAAATGATTCAGACCATTTATTAATTTAAAATATTTTTGCAGATGGTCTTTGTAGGAGGAGGGGTTCCCGGGGGATTGCTTACGTGTGAGTATTCGTGAGTTGGAGAGGTGCAATTGGCTGATGATTAGCGGAGGGAAAAGGGGAGAAATCTCATGGGGTGAGAGAAGGAGCGGGAGGTACGGACGGAACAGAGGCAGCGTGTCTCTTTCTCGTTCTCCGCGGGGTATTAGGCCTTTTCTGGGCTTGAGCGGGTGAGGTCACTCCTTTTCTCTGAGGAAGAATATCCTTCTTCCTCAAATTCAGTGTTCACACCCTCTCTCCCAAAAAAGGTCCTCTCCGAGCACCCTTTTTTCATGAATATATGTATATACACACATGTATACATATATACACGAAAAAGGGATGCCGGATCAAGCACCCTACACACCTCGGATGTCGTTGATTCTCGAGTGGGCTCCCTTGTTTTTTTTTTTAGAATTTTTGGAGGGCTGGAATCAGCCGTCCGGTGGCCGGAGACGGCCCGGCGCGGCCGTCCTTACGATTTCGGTACCGAACCCGTCGGTACCAATATCATTTTCGGTTTTTTAATCCAACAAATGCGTTAGTAAGTAGTGGCAATTGGTGTAGGGTAAAATTGTCATTTTCATCTAAAGAGAACAAAAGAGTGTGTGTTTATTAACTTTTGAACAAAAAGTAAAAAGTTTTGTACTGGGGTGCAGAGAAATGACATGCAAGGACATAAATTAAACTATTAAATATTGTGTTTTGACATTTTTAAAATTGGCCTATTGGGCTTTCATTAGCCGGACCGTTTACTAAATGAGCTGAATTGAATCGAGCCTTAACAAGACGAACTAAACTTGCGAGATACTCGGTTCGTTTACAGCCCTACTAAAAGTGGACATATGCTATGTTTGGATTGTGTTTTAAAAATTTTTTTGAAAAATAATAGGAATAATAAGTAAAAAGAGATAAAGAGATAAATGTTGAAAGTACGAGAATTTAGAAGGAATTTTTTGAAAAATTATTTTTAAAAAGTGAAAGAGAACAAGACATTAAACTCTTACATGAATGTGTGGCGACCGGGGCGGTACCCAGGACGCTGAATAATTTTTCCACAACCGGCCCTAACCAAATTTTTATCCAGTGTTCGTCTTGCAGGTTAATGAAGTGTGATTCTCTGTCTCTCTTCAGACGACCCAACTGCAGACTCGGACACCACCAACACTTTCACTCCTCGTAACCCCAAATACAAAATTTCCCTCACCGCCTCCCCGTATATTTTCGATCTCCAAGGTCAGACCTTTCTTCAAATATGTTAAAATCTCTCTGAATCGCCCCATATTAGGGTTTTTTTTGTTTGACTTTGCATGTTTGATTTCTTCGTTTCAATTTCCATGCGGCTCTTGCTGCTGTTGTGGTCCGTTGATGTACATGTAATGTATATGTATTGACACCTATCTATGGGTTTGATTATGTATTCAACGGTATGTGACATTGCTGGAGTTGCATTCAAGTGATTTTAAAGGTTGAGATTTTGAGTGACCCAAATTGGAATTGTTTCATCCGAATTCCTTTTTCATATTAATCTTTTTCAGTAGTCAATGACCGTCTATTTTATAAACCAAAATTTAATTTTTTATATGCCTAATGATGCCCAAACAAGCTGATTTTTTGGGTAGATAGATTACTCAGCGGCCGTACTAGAAGGTTCAGTTTAGATTACTGCAATGAATGTATGCTAGTGGAAAGAATTTAAACTCATTCATATAATTTTGTTTGATAAAACTGAAAACTGAACTTAAAAGTTGAAAAATTAAGTAATGAAAGTTGAATGCTAAATTTTTTAAGCTGAAAAATTGTTTAATAAACATATCATGCACTGAATTGAAACAAACTAGCAATAACCTGTGCACACAGGAATTTTAAGCGGGCAATCGGAAGTAATTTTTTTTGTACTGGAATTGGAGGTGCATATAGATATGGTACTCCGCCACATCTTCTAAACCGTCACACCACACCATTATTTGTATGGGATCCCACCAGACATACTTCGGGACCAAAACTAGGTGGTGTTAGCAGTATGTTTAGAGCTAATTAGGGGTTATAGGGAGCCGAACTTGGGCTTGTCCGACAAAGTCCGAGTTCCCACCACTGAACATCATTTTTTATTTTGATACAATGCATCCTGATAGAAATATATTAAATCAAAATAAGAGATAGAAACTGTTAATTTTAGCATATGAAAAAATATCTAGCACAGGCCCATCATTTTCTCTATGAAGGAACCACAATTGAATGTCAATGATTTCTTCTCCTAAAATTACAAGCAAAGTTAGCAATAAAGAAGCTAAGAAATAAGGGTGAAGTTACTGCCGATGAAGTCTTCCGCTACCTCTGAATATTCAGAATAAAATTTTTACTGGGCTTATTCATATAGCGTATACCTTAGTGATGTTATGCATTTTCCCGCCTATGATTCTTATTTTTGGGTGTAGTAACGCAAAAGTGTGTTCCATAGATAGTGAAGTTATGTCTGATTACAATTAGATACGAACTTTATACACTTTTTAGTTTGATTTCTCGCATACCTTTTTGGTTGATAAGTTATGACTTTTTATGACGTATTATTCTGGTTAGTTACTAATGGGTATGTACAGTAAGTATCAAAATTACGACAAAAATTGCTAGTTACAATGAACATTTAGTGCTTGTTAGAGCATCTCCAACCCTACTCTTTACTTTACCTAGCAAAAAGTAAAAAAAAGGTACAATTTTATTTTTCTAATCATTTTATCTTAAAGGGTCATAATTATTTTTTGGCTCTAGGGTTCTCATAATCAAGCTTCTGCTCTACGAGGTCCCAAATAAAATCTAGCGGTACCATTTGTTGAGTTGTACTTGGCTCTCTACAACTGCCGTGCAAGAGTGGTAGGAGGCATTTTGCCGCTTGGGTTGCCTCTCCCCTTGGAAGGCACAAAATTTGGAGTGCAATGAACATTACCCGCCCTCTTATTGGTGGTATAAGTCCCACCCGTGCAATACACTTTTTGATAAGCATGATATCACTTTGTGGTGGGATCCACACCATTTCAACCAATAGGAAGGAGGGTAATGTTACCTTCTTAAGCGGAGGTGAACAAAACTCAACTCCAAAAACTGTTTTGACTAGCTATAAAAGCCAATGGGATCAAGTAGCTAGTTGGCTTAGAGATGCTCTAGACATTATTTGGTTGCTTACTAGAATTTTACTAAACTTTCAACTTAGAATCTCCTTATCCTAATGGTTAGCAAGGACTAATATTTCAAATTAAGTTATTAGTAGCCAATGACTAAAAATGTGTTAACTAATACTCCCTTCATCCTTTTTTAAATATTCCACTTCGTAAATTCAACTTTTTAATGAGACATAGTCATTACACTTTAAAAGTTACTCATTCCGTCCCTTTTTAAGTGTCTACTATGGTTCTGCGTGCCATTTTCGATTGCTTATCTCTCAATATATATTTTCAAAAATATGCAATATGGATCTTGTTTGATAGATCTCAATTATTTTTATAAGACAATGATTTTAAAAATATTAAATATAATATACGTCGAGAGATATAAACCATTGAAATGATGCGTAGAACCGTAGCGGATACTTAAAAAGGGACAGAGCGATTATAACTTTATATATTTACCCCTGTAAAGGCATCATCATTACACTTTTACCTACTAACTTTTCAAAATAGAATCTATTTTTTAGGGTAAAATGAAAAATGCACTAACTTTTTAAAATAGACACTTATTAAGGGACAGGCTAAAATGAAATACTGGAGCATAAAAAAATGGACGGAGAGTGTACTATGTCGGTAAGTGTTCTCAGAATTTTATAGATTTATGAGATAGAGCAAGATATGGAACTTTAAATTTTAAACAAAGACTTATGGATTATGCCAAATAAGATAAAGTTGTCACATGCCTTACTTCAAAGCTTGTATCACAACCCAATGAATTCTTGTCACTAGTCACACTCAGAACCTTCCTTACAAAAACACCCATTGCAATACTATATAGTATGGATAATGAATTAATGTTAATTTCGTTAATTATTGTGATTTTCTTTTAGTTTAACTAACGGTCACTATGTATTTATGATAGTGGTGGAGTGGTTGTTGTGGTAGCGCGGCAATGGAGTGGTGGTAAAGTGATAGTGGTGGTGGAGTGGGTGTGGTAGAGGTGGTTGTGGTGGTGGTGGTGGAGTGATGGTGGTAGCAGCGGTGGCAGAGTGTTTGTTGTAGTGGTGAAATGGTGATGGTAGTGGCGACGACGGTAGAAGGGGTGGTGGTGGTAGTGGTAGTGGTAGAGTGTTGGTGGGGGTATATATATAGTAGCAATGGTGGTAGTTACGGCTAGAGTGGTGGTGGACATGGTGGTGGTGGTGGAAGAGCGGTGGTGGTGAAGACAATGATAGTGGCAATAGTGTGGAGGGTAGTGGTGGAAGAGGAAAGGGTTGAATAAAATCACTCATGAATTTCTTTTAATTTAATTAACGATCACTATGTATTTATGGTAGTGGTGGAGTGGTTGTTGTGATAGTGCGACGATGGAGTGGTGGTGGAGTGGGTGTGGTAGAGGTGGTGGTGATGAATGGGGTGGAGTGGTGGTGGTGGGAGTGGTATTGGTGGTGGAGTAATGGTGGTAGTGATCGTGGTGGTGGTAGCGGCGCTGGCAGTGGAGTGTTTGTTGTAGTTGTGAAGTGGTCATGGTAGTGGCGACGGTGGTAGGGGTGATGGTGGTGGTAGTGGCGGAGTGTTGGTTGGGTTATATGTAGTAGCAATGGTTACTGATGGCTAGAGTGGTGGTGGACATGGTTATGTTGGTGGTAGAATGGATGTGGTTGTGACGACAATGATAGTAGGGGCAATGTGGAGGGTAGTGGTGGAGGAAAGGGTGGAATGCAACCATTCATGAATTTAGTCATAACACAACACCAGTCAGTCAGTCACAACGCGTTGACGGCGGTAGGGGTGATAGTGGTGGTAGCAACGGAGTGTTGGTGGGGGTATATATAGTAGCAATGGTGGTAGTGACGGCTAGAGTGGCGGTCGTGGTGGTGACGCCAATTATAGTGGGGGTAGTGTGGAGGGTAGTGGCGGAGGAGGAAAGGGTTGAATGCAACCCTTCATGAATTCAGTCGTAACACAACACCAGTCACAACGCGCTAACGGCGGTAGGGGTGATCGTGGTGGTATCGGTGGCGGTAGTGGCGGAGTGTTGGCGGGGGTATATATGGTAGCAATGGTGGTAATGACAGCTAGAGTGGTGGTGGACATGGTGGTGTTGGTGGTAGAGTGGTGTTGGTGACAACAATGATAGTGGCGACAGTGTGGAGGGTAGTGGTGGAGGAGGAAAGAGTTGAATAAAATCACTCATGAATTTCTTTTAATTAAACTAATGGTCACTATGTATTTATGGTAGTGGTAGAGTGCTGGTTGTGGTAGTGTGGCGGTGGAGTGTGTTTGATAGAGGTGGTAGAGGTGAATTGGGTGGAGTGGTGGTGGTGGGAGTGGTATTGGTGGTGAAGTAATGGTGGTAATGATAGTGGTAGTGGTAGCGGCGGTGGTGGGGTGTTTGTTATAGTGGTGAAGGTAGTGGAAACGACGGTAGGTCGGTGATGGTGGTGGTAGCGGCGGAGTGTGGGTGGGGGTATATATAGTAGCAATGGTTAGTGACGGCTAGAGTGGTGGTGGACATAGTGGTAAAGTGGTGGTGACGACAATAATAGTGGCGGTTGTGTGGAGGGTAGTGGTGAAGGAGGAAAGTGTTGAATGCAACCAATCATGAATTCACTTATAACACAAACACCAGCCACAATGTGTTGACATCATCATAAAACAATGTGTTGATGTCAGCACAAAACGACGTCGTTCCGCTCCCTCCCCCCACCCGACCGTACACCCTCGCCCCTCTTTATCTGATCATTCTCATTCACACCAACTCCGGCCACCTCTCTCTCTCTCGTCTCACTCTTTCACGTTGACCTCTTGTGATTTTGGGTTTTGCGTTTGGAGAATCCGAAATGCCCCCCCCCCCGGGCGGTGGAGGTGGTGATTCATTGGCAATGGCTGCGGGCTGTGGACTGTTTTAGAGGTAAGGGTTTCCAATTTCCTTGCTTTGGATTAAGGTATTCAGGTTAGGGCTTTAATTTTGAATTCAGGGGTTTCTGGCCTTGGGTTCTGAAATTTGAAATTGGAGGGTTTTTGGGGTATGAATTTGGCTTTGTGGCTGTGTAGCGGTGGTTCTTTGGTGGTGGATGTTTGGCGGTGGTGGGTGTGATTTGGGATTGTAGTGATTGGGCGGTTTCAGGTGGTAATTGTCGATGGCCGCTGGCGGAGGTGGTGGCGGTCGACAGAGGTGGGGGAGCGCCGGCGTTGGGT
>CM033790.1:21771201-21826475 GCA_019656835.1 Rhododendron ovatum | reverse complement strand
TGATATCGTAATCATTAGTTGTTCTTCCAAGTTCCAACCCTAACATGTGTTAGATCTAATCAAACTGAACTTATTGATGATGATGAATTTACTAGGTGAGTTTCACCAATAGAAAGGAGAGAGGTGAGCTACTAGAAGGTTTGGTGGTCAGCAACAAAGATGCCACCATCCCCAATTTTCAACAGGTAAATTTGAGCTTATTTATCCTTCTTCTAGCTTTCTACTACATTAATTCCATGAAAAAAAACTATATTTTTCACTCTTAATTTAATGGTTATTTTTCTTCTTCATTTTCAGGAGAGAATACATCTTCTTTGGGGCGAGAATGATCAGATTTTCAAGTTGGAGCTTGCCAAGAACATGAAAGAGTAAGTGCAATATTTCTCCTCAATTTTCGAGTTTTGTAAGAGTTTTAAGTTCTTGAAAAAATGCCGAGCCACATGCATGATGGCAAATGGGGTCACCTGACCCTTTCAATATTCTTCAAATATGCTCGTATGTACGTTTTAACTATATTTCACGAATTTGACACCCACGTGTATTAAAACATTGTCCAAAACGCCTCATTGAAATTCCGAAATTTCCAAGACTTGCCATTGGTTTGATTTACTACCTATTATTACTTAAAAAAATATTTGAAGCTATTGCCTTACCATCCTGGCTCCGCCAGCGTAATAATCGATCGGGTTGGATTCCTCTATATATAGTACGATCAATTACGCACATAATTAATCAACGTACTTGTTTTTGCTTGCCGTTTTGATCCGTTTCGATACTGCAGGGAACTAGGAGAAAAGGCAACATTGGAAGGGATAAAGAAGGCAGGCCACCTTGGTTCATCTGGAACGGCCCTGCGCCTATAACAGGTGCCTCAAGCGATTCTTGGCTTCTTTGCATGCTGCTCATGAAGCCCAAAACCGACCAAATTCATCCCCCGGCCAGCCATAATCTTGTTTGCAGCAGCATATATATATATATAGGTCTCGCATGCATGCTAATTAATTAATCGTTTGTATTGCAAATTATTTCCAGCCTTTTGTGCTTTGTTTACATGTTTGTTTGTTCTCTAAATATAAATGCTTATATGGAGCTCGAAGAAGTGGTTTAAGGAACTTGAATGAAGCTATTTTTCATATACTCTTTCTTGGCTTTCCCTATTTTGCAGTAAACTGTATAGCTAGCTAGATACATATGCGCGTTGAAAGCCACTGTTTCTTTTCTTTCTTTCTGATCGGCAACGATAAAGCCAGTGTTGAGAGATACGTATTTTATTCTTCACTTTTTTTTAGTTTTTACTCGTGTGACAATGGATCAAATGGGGACGGGAGGACGCAATTTCTTCTTGGAAAGCAAATTTTTTTTATTAATCTCTGAAATTGTTATAAAGATTAATAGGAATAAGGAGTGATGGTATCAAATTCCTAACCCGAGACCCAACCGAGTATACAATGTTAAGAATAATCATATACTCATCCAAAATCCAATATCTCAAGTTTGGCAAGAGAAGCCAAACATGGGAAACATCTATTGGGAAAAAGCCTACCCCAATGCCTAAAAACTTAGATAAAACAATAAACTCAAACAATAAAGGACCTAAAAGTCCATATGTTAGGACAAACCCAAACAATGAAGCCCAAAATGGCACCTAACAGCTACAAACCCTATAACCGCCAGAGCCGCACCAGCCCGCTGCCAACCACAATCCCCCAGTCGTGATGGCCTCCCCTCGGCGAGACTCCACACGCCGTTAAGCAAGAATCAGTCAAACCCAATAGAAAAACCGGTGGGAGAAACGTAGACAAACTCCACCATCACAACCATGATCGGACCTCGCCGGGAGGGCACAAATTAGGGCTCCATTTGTTTCGATATAAAATATTATTTCAGAAAACAAATTTTAAATTTTTATTTTTCAATGTTTGGTTGGCATATGAAAAATATTTTTTAAAACAATGACAGATTGTAGGTTCTGAAATATTTTAATCAAGTAAGCTCTCTCTCTCTCTCTCTCTCTCTCTCTTTGATTTGGGAGAAGAATGGATAGGAATATGCGGTTTTGAAAAATATCGGACCATCGGGAGTGAAAAGCAAAAATGATTTACAGCCAAAACTAAAACATTTCCGCCCCGTTGGTGTAAAATGTTTTACCTTGAAAATATTTTCTCCTCTTCTTTTTCTATCCAAATAACGGAAAATGGGTAAAACATTTTACTTAAAAATATTTTCCGTCCAAACAAATGGAGCCTAGAACTCGAAGCTTAACTTTGTACAAAAAAAAAAACCTGTCTCACTCACTTTTAAACTCAAAATCCGACTGATATTCAGTCAAAATCAAAAGACTTTCAACGCATGTAACCATGCCACTGCTTCTTCTGATAAGCCCTCGATAGTGTAAATAAATGGGCTTATCGATCCCTATTTTGTCACTCTCACGTGCGTAACTTGCTTTATTTAGATGATATTGCGCGGAGTTGGTGTTTTTAGCCCTTACAGGTTAAAAGAGAAAATAAGGCGTTTTGAACGCCAAGGAAATCAACCCGGGATCATCCAAAGAATTGAGACCTTGTGCACCCCGCTACCAAGTCCCAAGGATTGTTTAAAGAAGTGTCGAAGAGTGTTTGGGATGTCAAAGGGGCTATTGGAGGGAAGAAAACAATTCGGAAGCTTTCTGCCAGCGATGTACCTGTACCGATAAAAGCTGTACCTGTACATCGTGGACAGATTTGGTTCAAAATGCTGTGAAACAAGCGATGTACCGGTACTAGGTTTTCACGATACCGGTACATCCTGGAAAAAAATCTACTTTTTGTGCCCGACTTTTGTAACTTTTTAGGGGCATTTAGACCTTTGTAACTCGTTTTTAAGGGGCTATAAATACCCCCAGACCTGATTAAAGTGGGTCATCTTCATCTTTGGCACTTTCTCTCTCTACATCCATTAATGGAGCTCTCACCTCTCTCCTCATTTATGCTTTGAGGAGGATTTTAAGCATGATCCGTTTATTTCCGAAGCTTTTGGTCTTCATTAAAGTTGTAAGGAATCTCATTCTCTTCGAGGATCTTGTCTTTATTTCGAATTTAATCAATGTTTAGTTTTCTCCTAATCTTTACCCTTGCTCATTTCATGTCTTCTTTCAATATGTGTGAGTAGTGTAGTAAGGTTAGGTTGTGGGATGGTTAACATCCCGTAACCAAGGATGTAGCTTGTTCTTCTTTTGTAAAATTCCATTTTCTAGCTTAAACATGGCTTAGGACTAATTTTATGTACCAAAACTTAGAGGTGTTAATCTTTTTGATCAAATGTAGGCAAGGGCTAAGCTATTTGCCACATTTGATGCTTGGAGCTATGTCCCTCTTTGTATTTGTTAAAATGAATCAAAAGAGCCCTAGTCATGTTTAACACCGTTGTTAAGAAAAGAATAATCGAGTTTATCTTTACGTTATGGGTGTTAATTATCCCTAAACCTAGCTTTTAGTTTAATCCCCAGTTAAAAAGCCGTAGTTAGGTTAAGTAGCCACTTTCTAAATCGCTCAGTTGGCCGTCTCAACGCCGAACTTTGGTTGGCGGTCCTAACGCCAAAATTCTCTACGCAAGCTAATCTCCGAACCAAGTTATGGATGCGCTCCCTGTGGATTCGACCCTGGACTTCCGGGCTTTATTATGCTTTCAACTGACCTAGCCCTATGCTTGGGGTATTCTTATTGCAACACACTCTAAGGTCGCAAGCATTTTTGGCGCCGTTGCCGGGGAGCGCTTTCTTTTATAGCTTATTTTGGAGGTTCGTCAAATCATTGTAAGCATCCCGTTTCATTTTACTTCGTGTGATTTATACTTAACCTAGTGGATACCTCTAACTTGAGTCTCTCAAACGTGAGGTTTAACGAAGCTAGAGTAAGTACAAATCACATTTTCTTTTATTGTCTTCTCTTATCGAGGCGGCGGCATAGCCCCTCGAAGCTGTTGTTAGGAGGCGGCGGCATAGTCCCTCTTGTCTGTTTATTTTGTTCTTGTTGCCCATTAATTCTCGAGAAGGGGTTTTCAAGTGTATGCGTGGTGGTCATCGTGGTGCCTTTCGGAGCCCAAATTCTAAAAGGCTTCATAGATCTTTTTTGTCACGTCCTCGATTTTAAACATAATTATAAATGATTTACATAATAAAAATACTCGCAAATATCCGTACGGTACCCAAAAGATCACTGTGTTCTCATTCCCAAGGCAAATACTTTCAAGTTCACAAAGTTTCCAAAATATTACAATATAGGCTCAACGGCCCCAAATCAACATAAGTATCAAATGTCGAAAGAGGATTACGGGTTACAATATTCCAAATCAAAAGAATTACAATTTAAGTTACGAATACATCTTTCAAAATAAATTTACAAAGATGAATAAGTAACTCATTCGGTTAGCTTTCAAAAATAATGACCACACTCCAAGCACGCCAAGCCATGCAAGCTATGGTTCCGGGTTAGCACCTGAAAATAATATAAGGCTTGAGCTACACTAGCCCAGTAGAAAAGTCTACGCAAACTCTATATGCAAATGAGCGAGATGAAAGAACGAATGATAAAAGATCACAAGACAACGGAGGAAGCACAATTTTTATGAACAAGTGTCCCAAAATCTCCAATTTTTCTTTTATTCAACCCATAAATCATATCCGTTCGATTCGTGTCTCAACATGTTGTGTCGTTTGTGTGTCTGAGCCGAAGCTCCTGCCGGGCTAATTTTGGGACCCCGATATCCCCTGCCAAGCACTCACCTTGAAGGCTAGGCCTTGAAAAATTATTTTGAGCATTAGCTCCTGCCAGGCTAATTATGGGACCCTGATATCCCCTGCCAGGCACCCACCCGTCGATGGGCCCTGAGTGTTCGCGCATCGTTTACAAGCTCAAGTGTATCGTTAGTACAAATGTCGTGCAAGAAGTCCAAATTTATCACTTCATGGTCCAACCAATTTTGAACAACCTTAAGGCATGCCACGTTGAATATGGAAACAAGTAAAGCCACCAGATTTCCCATTATGTATATATATAATAATATAAATACCCGTAATTGGTCCAAGGCTTTGGAAAGAAAGAAGGAATGGGACTTCAGACGTCAGGGAAAGTTTTACTTTTAACAGGTTACCTACCGGTAGGAAATGGGTACCTACCGGTACAAACTGGAAACAGAGGGGACGTAATTATGGCTCACAAAGATTCTACCGGTAGGAGGAAAAATGGTACCGGTAGAGTTCAAGGAAAAATGAAGAAAAATAGTAATCCTACCGGTAGGGAATAATTTCTACCGGTACAAAATCAAAACAGTGAGTACACATTTTCACAACAACAAAGTTCTACCGGTAGAGGAGAATATCCTACCGGTAGGAATCTTGAATTTGGCGATTTTTCATCAGTTAACAGATTTTGATCCAGGCCAAACAACAATCAACACCAGCTCAAACAAAGCATGGAAATACTCAATTAAGACATAAGAGAACCCAAATAGCATATAAAAAGAGGTAGAATTCCCTACCTCGAGTATCCAAACCGCAATCAAAAAGATTGTGCAAACCCTAGCTTTCGGAATTTAAATCAAGCGAAAATACTCCGAACCAAGCTTTGTCCAACACGATACAAGCTCGAATATGCAAATTAAAGATGGTTTGGGAGTTGATTGGTATGGGTTTTTGAGTGATTGGGTGAGAGAGTGAGAGAGAGACCGAGAGAGATCGGGAGAGAGATGAAAAGAAAAGTGAAAAAGAAAAAAAAACATTTCCCCCAGGTAATACACGGCACACACAAGCACAAATCGCACAAAAACCCATAATTTTCCACCTTCTCTCACATTGACCCCCAACTCTAATTTTTATGCCATTTTCACCATTTTCTTTTCTTTTATTAACATTAAAAATAAATAAGGAAATTTACGGGTCTTTACATTTTTCTCCTCCTCGACCCAAAACTCCTCGTCGGGTTCGAGCAAGGACGCCACCACCCCAAAGAACTCATTTTTCTGTAAGAACCCCTCCTCGAGAAAGAATGGCCGGAAACGGTGAAGGCGAGATGCCGCCGGTTGTGCCCGAAAGGACTATGAGCGACTATTTGAATCCGGCCCGTACTACTCCGCGGCCCACTATAGTCCTTCCGGTCGCAACCGAGGCGAATACTTTCACCGTTAAAATGCATCACATTAACATGATGTCATCTTTTTATGGCAAAGATAAAGAATGTCCGTACACTCATATACGGGCATTCGAGGAGTTGGTATCCACAATAGTGTCTACACCCGCTCAGCTTGAGTCCGCAAAGTTAAAACTCTTCCCATTTTTCGTGAAAGACAAAGCCAAGATTTGGTTGAATAACATGAGGCCCCAATCCTTGGCAAATTGGGCGGATTTATCAAAAGCTTTCTACATGAAATTTTTTCCCCCACATCTCACGAAGGAACTCATGAATCAAATTCAAACTTTCAAACAAAGAGAGGGGGAATCTTTTTATCAATATTGGGAGAGGTACAAGGATTTACTTAACTCCATCCCACATCATGGCTTACCGATTTTTCAAAGAGTCGAGTATTTATTAAAGGGATGTTTTCCAAGCACCCGACTTCTTATGGATAGCATGTGTGTGGGTGGAGTCATGGCTAAAACCCCTGATGCGGCGTGGGACTATTTTGAGGAGTTATCTGAAAAAACTCAAAACTGGGATTGCTTAGACCCTTCCGAAAAGAATGTGGTTAATCAGGTTCCGAGCAATTCCGGTAAATTTCAATTGAATGAGCAAAATGAGTTAGCTCATAAGGTTGCCCAGCTTTCCCGCCAAATTGAAACTTTACAACTTAATAAAGTTGCTCGGGTGGCCTCTGTGGCCAAGGCGGAGGAATTTTGTGTATTGTGTGAAATTGCAGGTCATGCTACGGGAGATTGCCAAATGCTCCCTGCCGTTAAGGATATTCTTCAAGGAACCGGGCAAGCGGAGGTCAACGCCGTTAATCAACGGTTTGACCCTTATTCTCAAACTTTCAATCCGGGGTGGAAGATGCATCCTAATTTCCGGTGGAGCGATTCTCAACCTCTCGGACCTCCACAAGTTCCACCACCTCAACAACACCAAGCTTTTCGGCCTCCTCAATCTCAAGGAGCGCCGAGATTCTCTCAACATCAACAACCTCCAGGGTTTGCACCTCCCGGACCTCCTCAAGGGCCAAATCAATTTCAACCTCAAAAGCGATCAATGGAGGATATTATGTCATCTTTCATGCAAAGCCAAACGTCCCTCAACGAGCAAACCACTCAAACGCTCGGGGAGATCAAGAATCAAATGGCAAAGTTGACTAATACGGTGGGGATGCTCCAACAAGAAAAGGGGAAACTTCCGACTCAACTCCAAGTGAATCCGCAAGGAAGCAATTATGTGGCGAGCTTTTCGGTGCTTAGTCCCGAGCAAGCCAAGTCTATTACAACATTGCGGAGTGGCAAGGAGATTGATAAGGCCATTCCTCCAAAGCCTATCAAGCCAAGGGTTACACCCATTGTATCGCAAGCTCCGGACCCTCTTATTGACTCACCAACCTCGGAGCCCTCTCCCGTTGGTGAGCAATTGGCAAAATCTCCCGAGGAAGAGCCGAAGGCCCCCGTCACCAACATTCCGGCTCCTTTTCCCCAACGTTTGAAAGCTTCGGCCCATGCCAATACCAACTCCGAGATCTATGAGCTTTTCAAGCAAGTGAGAATCAATATCCCGTTGGTGGATGCCGTCAAGCAAATTCCCACGTATGCCAAGTTTCTCAAAGACTTATGCACTCAAAGCGTAAGTTGAATGTTCAAAAGAAGGTTTTCTTGACGGAACAAGTGAGCTCTATTATTCAAACCAACATGGTTCCCAAGTATAAAGATCCGGGTTGTCCAACCATCTCAATCACTATTGGGGACAAGAAGATTGAAAAAGCCCTCCTCGATTTGGGGGCTAGTGTGAACTTACTTCCGTATTCTGTTTATGAACAACTTGGATTGGGGGAGATGAGACCTACATCGGTGACACTTCAATTAGCCGATAGAAGCATCCGAGTTCCACGAGGGATGGTGGAGGATGTACTTGTGCAAGTAGACAATTTTATCTATCCCGTGGATTTCGTCGTATTGGATACTTGCCCTGTACCTACCTCCCAAGTATCAATGTCAACTCCGGTCATTCTTGGGCGTCCATTCCTAGCCACAGCCGATGCCGTTATCCATTGCCGAAGTGGTTTGCTCAATCTTACTTTTGGCAACATGAAGATGGAGGTGAACGTTTTCAATATTGGGAGCCAAATGGGGGACGATGAGTGCATCTATGAAGTCAATCTTATCGATTCTTTGGTCCAAGAGCATGTGGACACTTTCTTGTACAAGGATCCGTTGGAGGTGTGTCTTATCGCCGAAGAAGAAAATTTTCTTGACTCACCGGAGGTGGAGTATTTATGTTCTTTGCTTGACGTGGAAGATGTTTATGGGACGGACGTATGGTCTCCGAAATTTGAAGAGTTGCCTCCTCTTGAGTGCAAGACCGTTCCCTCGAGCATTCAACCACCAAAACTAGAGTTGAAGGTCCTCCCGGAAACATTGAAATATGCCTTTCTAGGCGAACATGAAACCTACCCGGTGGTGATCTCCTCATCTCTCAACGGCTCGCAAGAATCCCAACTCCTTGAAATTTTAAAACGGCATACCAAAGCCATTGGTTGGTCTATCGCGGATATTAAGGGGATCGATGCTTCAATTTGTTCCCACCACATTGCCCTCGAAGACGATGTCAAACCCTCTCGCCAACCACAACGCCGATTGAATCCCATAATGAAAGATGTGGTGAAGGCGGAGGTTTTGAAGCTCTTAGATGTGGGAATTATCTATCCGATCGCTGACAGTAAATGGGTTAGTCCTATCCAAGTGGTCCCCAAGAAATCCGGTGTCACGGTGGTATCCAACGCCAACAATGAGTTAGTCCCTACTCGAGTCACCACCGGGTGGCGTGTATGTATTGACTATCGGAAGCTTAATGCTAGCACCCGGAAGGACCACTTCCCTCTTCCTTTCATTGATCAAATCTTGGAGCGGGTTGCGGGACATGCTTATTATTGCTTTTTGGATGGATACTCGGGATATAATCAAATTGAGGTCGCCTTGCCCGATCAAGAAAAGACGACGTTCACTTGTCCTTTTAGGACGTTCGCTTATCGACGCATGCCATTCGGCTTGTGTAATGCGCCTGGAACCTTCTCACGGTGTATGATGGGCATATTTAGCGATATGATTGAGAAGATCATCGAGGTATTTATGGATGATTTCTTGGTGTTCGGCGATTCATTTGACGCTTGCTTGGAAAATTTGGATAAGGTTTTGGCGAGGTGTGAGGAGAAAAACTTGGTGCTCAATTGGGAGAAATGTCATTTCATGGTAACTCATGGTATCGTTTTGGGCCACATTGTATCATCAAAGGGGATCGAAGTCGACAAGGCCAAAATTGATCTTATTGCCACCCTCCCGACCCTTAAATGTGTCAAGGACATCCGCTCTTTCCTCGGGCATGCCGGTTTCTACCGGCGGTTTATCAAAGATTTTAGTGCAATATCTCGGCCGTTGTGCCACCTCCTTTCAAAGGATACTCCATTTGAGTGGACTCCGGCCTGTGAAGAAGCGTTCAAGAAGTTGAAATCAAGCCTCACTTCTCCCCCCATTGTGTAAACGCCGGATTGGAATTTGCCCTTTGAACTCATGTGTGATGCTACTGATTATGCAGTTGGGGCGGTTCTCGGGCAAAGGAAAGACAAAAATCCTTATGTTATCTACTATGCGAGCAAGACTCTAAACGAAGCTCAAATGAACTACTCCACCACGGAAAAAGAGTTGCTTGCCGTCGTCTTTGCCTTAGACAAATTCCGGTCATATTTGGTGGGATCCCCTATTATTGTCTACACCGATCATGCCACTTTAAAGTACCTTTTCACGAAGCAAGACGCAAAAGCCCGGCTGATTCGGTGGATCTTATTGCTTCAAGAGTTCAATATCACGATTAAGGATAAGAAGGGGGTGGAAAATGTGGTGGCGGATCACTTATCTCGCCTTGAATTCGAGGACTCTTCCTCCAAGCTCCCAATTGTTGATACATTTCCGGACGAACAACTTTTTGCGGTTTCGAGTTGCCCTTGGTATGCCGACATAGTTAACTATCTTGTCACTGGGCGCATTCCCGATCACTGGACCCTGCAAGACCGAAGACTTTTTCTTAGTGAGGTGAAAAGATTTTTCTTTGATGATCCTTATCTTTTCAAATATTGTTCGGATCAAATTATCCGGCGATGTGTGCCCGACGAAGATCAACGGGGGATTCTCTCATTTTGCCACACCGAGGCGTGTGGTGGCCATTTCTCTCATAAAAAGACCACCGCCAAAATTCTCCAATGTGGATTCTATTGGCCAAATCTTCACAAGGATGCTTATGCATTTTGCCGGGCTTGTGAGCAATGCCAAAAACTAGGTGCGGTGACTCGGAGGAACATGATGCCCCTCACCAATATCCTAGTCGTGGAAGTGTTTGATTGTTGGGGAATTGATTTTATGGGCCCTTTCCAAATTCTTACGGTTCCTTATATCTTTGGCGGTGGACTACGTGTCCAAATGGGTTGAAGCCGTAGCTACGGCACCAACGATCACAAAGTGGTGCTTGATTTTCTCAAGGAGCATATTTTGTCACGGTTCGGAACACCCCGGGCCATTATAAGCGATCAAGGCTCACACTTCTGCAATCGGCCTTTGCGGCCCTCATGAAGAAATATGGCATTACCCACAAGGTCTCCACTGCCTACCATCCACAAACCAACGGTCAAGCCGAACTTGCCAATCGTGAGGTAAAGCACATTTTGGAAAAAACAGTTAATCCGAACCGGAAGGATTGGTCACTTCGTTTGACCGATGCCTTGTGGGCATACCGGACTACGTACAAGACCGTGTTGGGCGCTTCACCCTATCGGCTTGTCTATGGTAAGGCGTGTCACCTCCCGGTTGAGTTGGAACATAAGGCATATTGGGCCATAAAATCTTTAAACTTTCGGTTACCCGATGCTGGCGTTCATCGTAAACTCCAACTCAACGAACTTGAGGAAATTCGGAGGAATGCGTATGATAACACTAACATTTATAAGTCAAAAGTCAAAGAATTTCATGATAAGAATATCCAAAGAAAGAATTTTGACATTGGGCAAAAAAAATGTTGTTGTACAATTCTAAACTCCATGTTTTTCCCGGAAAATTACGATCTCGTTGGGAGGGGCCCTATGTTGTGCACCAAGTTTTTCCACACGGTGCCATTAAAGTTGTGAATCCCGCAAATGGTCATATTTTTAAAGTGAATGGCCAACGTTTAAAACCGTTTTTGGAAAATTTTGCGGTGGAGGACATGGTGGAGGAGTTAGTTGATCCGGTTTATCCGGATGATCCGTTGGTTTGAAAAGTTCTCAAAAATGTTTTCACGGGGAGCTTTTGCGTACTTCTGGACTTAATTGTTTGGAAGGCCCGGCCTCTTCGGGGGTACCCATCATTGACTTGGGTTATAGCTTCGCACGCCGCTATTCAAACAAGGTTCGTGTACCCAGCTCCGATTAGTAATGGCAAATTTTTTGTGGTCCGGTATAGCCACCCGTGCTTCGCTTAAGATGTTGTCTAACTTACTTTACGACACCTTTAGTGAAATATGGGGAGAAAAGTAGTACCCATATAGTCACGTGACGATTTGGTGGTTTAAATACTTGTTAATAATAATTTTTAGGGGCCGGGCTAACGCAAGCCGGCGGTACTCATGTCATTTGTCTCCTCTTTGGAAGTTGGTTCCTAACTCTTTTACAGGGTGGTGCCCTTCGAAGCATTTCCGTTGACGAACGGTGGCGATGACAAAAATCCTCCAACTTGGTCGAGGTATTGGGTGGTTGACATTCCACCCCGTCGGTATATTTTTGTTGTCCTTCTCTTCTTTACCTCTTTTTGCATTGAGGACACTGCATATTTCAAGTTGGGGGGGATGGATTATGCTTTTAATTTACGTTCTTGGTTTTGCATAGAAAATTTTAAAATTTTTTGTGCAATTTTCCCTTGTAATTTGTGATTTCGCGTGCTAGATATCTTGTTTATGCTCAATTTTCCCAAATAATGGCAAGAGTGGTGCACCCCGTCGAATTTGATTATGTGTTGAATCCATATGCGTGCATATATGTGAACTTTGTTGAGCAAATTGAGCTCTAAGTTGTGTCAAGTAGTATGCATCGCCTGGAGTTGAAGTTCGTTTTGAAGCATCCCATGCTTGTTTGTTTGTTTTTTTCCGCACTTGCATAAATAACACCCGTTTGTTCATACTTGAGTAGTGTAAATATCTTTCATGCATCATATTGGAGTTGATTGGCATACGTAGGAAATGATACAAGGCATTTTTGCTTGATTAAACCACAAAAGAGTCCCCTCGTCCTTAATTTTGAACTGAAGTCCGAGTCTCCATTTATTGCTCAAGCTTAGAGAACCGAATGTTTGGAGGGTTGTGTAGAATTGTGTTTCAATGATCTAAGGTGGTTTGGTGTGGTGTTAATGTGATAAAAGTGGTTGGGATACAAAAAGGGTGAAGAATTGATATGTGATTCTCTATCTCTCCTCTTCCACTACAAAAGTTAAAGCCCCAAATTTTCATTTCCCTCTCCAAAGCTCTTAAAATTGGCCCCTCAACCCTCTCATTACAAATCTCACCTCAAATGACCCCATTCCTCAAAGAAAAATCAAACAAATGTTATGAAAGAGCAAAATCGAATTCAAAAGAGGGTTGACTACTATGATGAGAGGATTGGTTAGACCTCCAGGCTTATATTTTGGATGAGAAAGAATTTGATGAGGAGAGGGAGCTCAAGGCTCAATACTATGGGGAGCCGAATGAGGAGGACGACTAAGTGTGGTGGAGTCGGTGGTTATAGTTCTAGTAGGACATAATTAGTAGTTTTTCGTTATTTTTCACAACTTTGTTTGGTGTTTGGCCGACATGTGGCCGTGGTTGGGTAGTTTAGGGGTGGGTAGTAGCCAAGGGTAGTTGAAACCAAGCAGAAATTGTATGGCCGCTACCCTTTTTGTTTCCCTTTTCTTGGCACCAAGGTCATTATAAGCTACTAAAGTCCTTAGTTGATCTTAATGTATGCTAGTCTAACTCCTTTTGATGCATGATCGATATTTAATGCTAATTTAGTGTGGAATTTCCCTTAGCTTAGTTTGTTTGTGAATAATTGCTTAGCTCTCTTTGTTGGCGCTCTTTTGATTAGCACGCATAGCTTTTTGTCTCTTGCTATTGCGATTCTTGCTAGCGCTTATCATGGGATGTTCTAGTATATTGCTTTGTGCAAGTTCATATCAAAGTGCGCTATTTTGAGTTCTGGAATTGAAATTCAAGGTGAATGTGTGTTGCTTGACCGTTGGCATAATTTGTTCACCTTAGCTCATTGTATGCGTGTGCGTGGGTTGCATGTGATTGAGTTCGAAGGGGTGTTAATTGTGGACTCTTGCCGTATCCTAAGTTGCGCATAGTTTCGTATCTTGTTTCGGGGGAAGATTGCATAGCATTAATTACATACTTTTTGTTTAAGTTTGCTAGGGACTAGCAAAATCCAAGTTGGGGGGTGTGATAAGTCCTCGATAGTGTAAATAAATGGGCTTATCGATCTCTATTTTGTCACTCTCACATGCGTAACTTGCTTTATTTAGATGATATTGCGCGGAGTTGGTGTTTTTAGCCCTTACAGGTTAAAAGAGAAAATAAGGCGTTTTGAACGCCAAGGAAATCAACCCGGGATCATCCAAAGAATTGAGACCTTGTGCACCCCGCTACCAAGTCCCAAGGATTGTTTAAAGAAGTGTCGAAGAGTGTTTGGGATGTCAAAGGGGCTGTTGGAGGGAAGAAAACAATTCGGAAGCTTTCTGCCAGCGATGTACCTGTACCGATAAAAGCTGTACCTGTACATCATGGACAGATTTGGTTCAAAATGCTGTGAAACAAGCGATGTACCGGTACTAGGTTTTCACGATACCGGTACATCCTGGAAAAAAATCTACTTTTTGTGCCCGACTTTTGTAACTTTTTAGGGGCATTTAGGACCTTTGTAACTCGTTTTTAAGGGGCTATAAATACCCCCAGACCTGATTAAAGTGGGTCATCTTCATCTTTGGCACTTTCTCTCTCTACATCCATTAATAGAGCTCTCACCTCTCTCCTCATTTATGCTTTGAGAAGGATTTTAAGCACGATCTGTTTACTTCCGAAGCTTTTGGTCTTCATTAAAGTTGTAAGGAATCTCATTCTCTTCGAGGATCTTGTCTTTATTTCGAATTTAATCAATGTTTAGTTTTCTCCTAATCTTTACCCTTGCTCATTTCATGTCTTCTTTCGATATGTGTGAGTAGTGTAGTAAGGTTAGGTTGTGGGATGGTTAACATCCCATAACCAAGGATGTAGCTTGTTCTTCTTTTGTAAAATCCCATTTTCTAGCTTGAACATGGCTTAGGACTAATTTTATGTACCAAAACTTAGAGGTGTTAATCTTTTTGATCAAATGTAGGCAAGGGCTAAACTATTTGCCACATTTGATGCTTGGAGCTATGTCCCTCTTTGTGTTTGTTAAAATGAATCAAAAGAGCCCTAGTCATGTTTAACACCGTTGTTAAGAAAAGAAGAATCGAGTTTATCTTTACGTTATGGGTGTTAATTATCCATAAACCTAGCTTTTAGTTTAATCCCCAGTTAAAAAGCCGTAGTTAGGTTAAGTAGCCACTTTCTAAATCGCTCAGTTGGCCGTCTCAACGCCGAACTTTGGTTGGCGGTCCTAACGCCAAAATTCTCTACGCAAGCTAATCTCCGAACCAAGTTATGGATGCGCTCCCTGTGGATTCGACCCCGGACTTCCGGGCTTTATTATGCTTTCAACCGACCTAGCCCTACGCTTGGGGTATTCTTATTGCAACACACTCTAAGGTCGCAAGCATCTTCTCCCAAGGTTAGGATAGAATAGGAATTTTCTTTTTTCATAAAAGATCAAAATAATTTCCGCGCTAGAATATGTGGAAACTCATAAGAAAGGCATTTAGGGTGGTTGCCCAAGGCGTAAGGTTGAGGCAAAGTAACCATGTTAAAAAATCAACATAATCTTAATAGATTTTGTCAAAAATAAAATGAGTACTTGTCACAAGAGCGAAGATAGTTGCTTCAAGATTTACATCACCGCCGCCAGACTCCCTTCTATATATTGAGGAACTTTTTGCAATTGTCAAAATTTCTTCGTCGGCCATCGCTGCAGCTTCTCCTTTGTGATTGTTCGATTGAGATAACATTGGTTAAAAATTCAGAATATCTGACTATCTCTATATCCTCACTAAGTCAATATCGAGATTCCAGGGATTTAATGTCACCAATTTTATTAGCAATTGAAAGATCGATTATAATAAAAGAGGGTCGTTACATAGCTACAAGAACAATATGTCACAACCTCGAGAATCGCTATCCAGAAAGAATGACAATCAACAACCTGTTGATCGTGGACATAAATAAAATTGGTGACATTAAATCCTTGGAATCTCGATATGAACTATGAAGACAATAATAGCATGCTAGAAAAGAAAATAAAAATAGGATGTGAAGTTCGTGGAAAGATTTGATAACTCAATGCAGTTTGGAGTAACCAGTATATAATAGGGAGAATTTTTCATAAGTCCACTATAGCACTTTCTAAACCTACTAAATCCACTTCTAAATTCTAAAACCCACTAAGTTCACTAACCTATTATTAATGATATAATAATCCTGTCTAGTCTAAAATACCCCTATTTTTAAAAGAATTTTTGCCCCGTTTTTCCATCAGTTTCGAAAATGTTTATTTGAAATTTTCGAAACCCGAAAATCTCTCACAATTCAGTACAAATGGAATCCCCCCTCCCCCTCTTCCCCCCCCCCCCCAAATTTTTTAGAACGAACCCCTGATCGTGAAAAGAGTGAAAAACCCTAGACGGTTCGTGAGAAGAACTTGGTCGCTTGCCATTTTGTCGTCGCCCTTCGTCGTTCACCAACGGTATCGCCTGTTGATAGTCGTTGTTCTTCTCCATAGTTTCAGACGGACGTTCTTCTCCGTTCGTCGCCGTCCTACGACCAATTTCAGTCGCCCATTCTGGTCGGGTGCTAGACGCCGTTCTTCGCCCATTGTAGTCTGGTGGTAGTAGCTGTTCTACGCCATTGTTCTACTTCGTTTCATTCAGACGTCGTCCTGCTATTTGCATTTGTTCGCTTTCGTTTATCAAACGCCGTCAAATCCTACATCGGAATCGATTACCAAGTATGTTTGTCTTCGTATAGATGGTTATATGAATGGGTTGGCTAAGTTTGGTTTAATCTTTTAAGTTAAAGTTCTGATCGGTTAAGTATTGGTTAAGTTAAGATAGGATTTTGATTACAAGTATATGTGGTTATATCAATATTTGATCCGTTAGGGTATGATTGTATTAAGTTAGGGATTTCATCGATGGTATATATGGTTATATAAATGTTGGTTGTTTGAATGTTGGTTTACAGGTATGTTTCTTCTTGTATATATGGTTATATGAATCATTTGGCTCAGTTAGGTTTCTGATCGGTAAAGTGTTGATTAAGTTAAATTAGGGTTTTGATTGAAAGTAAATGAGGTTATATGAATATTTGATCAGTAAGGGTGTTGTTGATTTAAGTTAGGGATTTCATTGATGGAATATATGGTTATATAAAATGTGTGTGAATAGATGTTCTGTGTTACCTGATTTTTAAATATGGTTATATAGTGATATGCTAATGCTTATGGTTATATCTGGTTAAGTTATCAGTTTTTTTCCTTGACTGACGGATATATAGATTTGAACTTGACTGACTAAATTAAGGTATCAGTTTTTGTTTTTTACCTCTATGATTTACATGTGATTTTGACCGATTCATGTTAGAACATAATTTTTAATATCAGTATCTTGAATCCCTTTTGCTAAGATACAAAGCTGTATGTTTACACGGATTTAATTTATTCATTGTATGTGCAGCAATGATGAAACTAAAAGAACAGGGAAAGAGTTGGTACCTGCGGCGTACGCTACAGAAACCTGTCCGTTAACAATGATTGACCCACCAAAAGAGATGAGGCAAAAGAAAACACCAAGGAAACGGACAGCAAACCCTGCTGTCATAAGTATAGAAAACAGTAAACATAAGTCTGAGGTAGTCAAGTCTTCCTCCCCCTCGCCCTCCCCCTCGCCCCGGAAAAAGGTGTCCGCAAGGAAACGGACAACAGACCCTGTTGTCATAAATATTGAAGACAGTGCACATAAGTCTGAGGTAGTCAAGTCTTCCTCCCCCTCCTCCAGGAAGAATGTGTCCGCAAGGAAACAGAAAGGATCACAAGAAGCTGCCGTAGAAGCAACTGTCCAAAGTTCCTCCCTAACCCCAATTCAAATCATTAGAAAACACCATGGAAAGAAGCCAAACACTGCAATGGTTTATGAGAGAAAGAGGAAAAGGCCAAATAGTGGAGATGTAGAAGTTATAGATCTGAACAGCCCAACAAAGAGAGTCACACGGTCTGCTGAGGCATTAAAGAAAGTGCAAAGGAGTAAGGACAAAGAAGAAAGGGATGACAAAGGGTTTAGACGAAAACCAAAGTATCAAGTCTCCAAGAGTGGAAGTTTAAATAGAAAACCAAATGTCAACCAAAAGGTAAAGGGGGATAAAGAAGAAGAAGAATGGGACGAAGACAAGGGAGAAGAATAAGAAATTGAAAAGGAAAAAAAGGGGCAGAAGAGAAAAGGAATGAAGGGCATGAAAGGCCATACAAAGAAGGAAAAAGTGGAACACAAGAGAGCCATTCAGTACAGGTAAGGACACATGATAATATGTATATGAACGTAATGATATAATGCCATATATTTTATACCGACATGTCTGAGGATATATATGTTTATAACTTGTAATATATATGGTTATATAAGTTTTTCTGTTTCATTTTAATCATATTGCACCATCATATACTTGTTGGATGTTCCATATTAATTTTGATATAATGTTATATATGATGTACATAATATTGAAAGATTATATGTATTGTTATAACCTGTCATATATATGGTTATATATATTAATCTGTTTTAATTTCATTATATTTGCAAAAGCATAAAAATGTTATATGATGCATATTAACTTTGATATAATATTATATGTAATCTAACTTGAAATATATGATGTTATATTTTGAATTATATATGGTTGCATGTTATATTCTGTAACAATTTCTGTATTTTATGCAGGTCAATTTTAAATACTGTGGTAAAACTGATAAGGAGTATTCCTACGGGGCAATTCACACCACTTCAAGTTCAAGAGATCAAGAAGACACCATTTGCTAAACTTTTGTTGGGTATTGTCGAAACAAATCTGGATGAGGCCTATGTACGGAAGAGTGATACCGACGTTTTAAAGTTGGTAAAGCAATATGAGGGGATGAGTGGCAGGTTTAAATTGGGTGGCAAGTCTGTGAGAATAACGGCGAAAGAGGTAACACTCATATTTGGAATACAATCCGGTCCTACAAAGATTGTACTAAATCCAACTCCAAGGGTACCGAAATCAGACTTTGCTGATCGACTTTGCCCAGGTCCCAAAAGCCAAAGGATATTAACAATTCCGATACTAAGAGAATTCTTTACCAAGGCTGTTAAAGGCAACACTTTGCAAGATGCGAAGGATTTGGCACGTGTCCTATGCCTTTTGTTAATAGGGACATTATTTTTTGCAAACACACAAGCGAGAGTTAGTTGGGGATACTTGGAGTTTGTGGAATATTTGGATAATAGCACCTCATACGATTGGGCAACATTCATCACCGAAGATGTCATCCAAGAACTAAACAAAAGGGCTTCTTCAAAACCAACAAAAGTAGGAGAATGCGTAATGGGGCTTATGGTAACAATAACTTCCCACTTCTTAACTTTTATAGTTTTTTCAATTTTTTGTTATGTTTTAAACTAATTTGTGTCTTCTTTTGAAAACAGTATTAGCTATGTGAGCATGTGTTTATAATTAAACTAGGAGATCCACAAATCATACCAAGGTTCATCAAGTGGAGGTGACCTAACCAAGGCATTACATACAAACAACTTGGACTCTCTCGATCCGCAATCGGTAAATAATAGATAGAGTTATGTGTTTTTTAAAGAAACATAGATGATCAATTATAAAACAGTTTTGGTGTTGCATGTGATTTATAAACGTCATTGTTTATGATAATTTTTTGAAGGTATTCTCCTCAGAGTTGCAGCCATACGACAATGAGGAAGAGTTGTATCGGTTTTCCCAAATACCCGAACACGATGCTGATGTCAAGGCCAGTAAGTTGAAGACAGCAGTTGACAAGTCAGGCGACGAGGTCGTGGAGGAGACAAGTGATGAGGATACGGATGATGAGCAGGATGAAGTGGTAAACCTCCGAGGTATAATCAGAAAGTTGACCGAAGAAAATGTGGAAAAGGATCGGATAATTTCTAATCTTCAGAAGGAAAATGAGAAGAAAAATGCCACAATTTCTGAAGTCAGGAGAAGGATTACGAATCATCCACAAAACCCAACAGCTGGTTTAGGATTCGAAGGCATTTCCGCACAGTTTGACAAAGACCACCTTGAACACGTAAACATTACTTTACAGACAGAGATTTGTGGCATGATCATAGATAAAGACATTGTTGAAGAAAAACTGGAAGTCGTCGGAGATATAATTGATGATTTTGTGACATACACTGTTACGCAAATGTACCAGGTACCTCATATATATTAGGTTATATATGTATGTTTTTTTATAATCCTGTATATTGGGTTATATATGAATGGTTATATATGTAGGCAGAAAGTTAACAATTACAAGTGATGATTGTTTTTTGAAAACAGACAGTTGAAAATGTCGGTCACAAAGAGTCCAATGCTAAAAAAGTGGATGACGAGAGAAATAAACATGAAATAGAAAATTTGGAAGAAGAAAAAGACGAAGAAGAAGAAGAAGAAAAAGAAGAAGAAGGAGAGGGGGGATTTGAAATTGTACAGGATGAGGGTGAGCCAGAGAAAATAATGGTGCCAGATGCAAAAGTGGACAGTACAACTGTAGAGGCATACACGAGTATACTAGGATGCAACACACTTAAAGGAAAGAGGAGAAGAACCAAAATAAAAGTGAAATCATCATCTCTGACCAGAGGAGTCAAAAAAACTTTAACCAGAGTGGAGAAGAGGTCAGATGATTATGTCTACGTTGATTTGAAAAAGGGGGCAAAGAATATATCCAAACAAAAGGAGAATCCAAGTGAAGCACTGTTGATGCACTTGCTCCCGAATATCGATGCGAACCTATTGCAACAGATTGTTGATTGTTCTGAGACAGATATTACGTAAGTAAAAATACTAAACTAATATAACCTCATATGGAAATATTGCATAACATGATATTTGATGCTGTTTTCAAAATGATCTACGAGACAAATTTTTTTGGGTACTCATATTTTTTGGCGCATCACATGATCTCAAGTACGTTTTTTCTGATAGTTTTTTGGTACACATATGTGATAACAGTTGTATTGTCTGGACCAATGATGTGACGAGAGAAGTTGTACCTCTGGAAGACATAATGAAACTCTTGTAAGGAGGGGACGTCTCAAACTAGGTATGGAAATCATATCTTATATCATATTGCAAATACATATCAAACTGGGTATTGGTCGATTCCGTTCTTAAATATGAAAACTAATGCAGATGATCGACGGTCTCGCTCTTATGTTAACAATCCAACTGGATAAAAATAACCTTAACCATGGTAATGTTGCATATTTCCCATGTACAATCTGGGTAAGCAACATCTACTTTACTTTGTAAATGCCTGCTTATTTAAGGTTATATATGATAATTTATTTAATATATTGGGCTGTAATTCTGCTGTTGCTGTAGTTCTGTTAGTCTAATTCTGTTATTCCAGTTGTTGCTGATGTTTTGGTACTTAAATCTAATTGAGAAGGGTTGCATCTGCTACTGCTCCTGTTTATTACTAGTTTTCTGTATTGACTAATATATTTAAGTAAAAATTGTGTCTTATACGGCTGGAATCTGATATTTCATACAGCTCTGTATCAGAATGTCACCTGTTTTTCTTCGTATATATGGTTATATAAACGTTGCTGGAATTAAGATGCTGCTGATGTTCTGTTGTGTGCATCAGATGTAATGTTTTGTTTTTCTTTGCACACAGCTGTTCTGTTGTTTTGTAATGACGTGTCAGTAACATAACTTTTCATGTACAAAGCATCCCTTTAAACTTGGGTTATGAATGTAATCTTATATAACGTTATATAACGTTATATAATATAACCTCATATGGAAAGATTGCATTATATGATATTTGCGTTACACTCATATTAACTCAAGTAAGTTAATGCTAAATTTTTTTTTTCTAAATTACATGTATGATTATCTATCTGCTGTCCTTATAAGATTTTTCAATGCATCAGACTATACTGCACAACGAGAAAAGCGACATGAGAACAGTTCTGCTAGACGTAAAACTTCATCGTGTGTTTGAAAACGTCAGGCAACATGGGTGTAAATACTATCGGTACTTGGTATTTCCTATGAATGGCAGTGGGAACAAACCGCTAAGATTTACACCGTACCATTGGACCATTCTGCTATTTGATGTTAGGAAAAAGAACTGGATGCACCACAATTTGTTGAAGAAGAGAGACGGCAGTGATTCAATGCTGAAAGACGCTACTGTTGTGGTACACGTACTAATACCATATACACAAATACTCATACTCTCATTCACAAACAATATCAACACCACTAATGTTGTGCTTTCTAAATATAGAAAAATATGTGAAGAATTACATGAATGCCAGGCATGCAGAGATGAATAACCAAAGTACCGATATAGAAGTTCTATTTGAAGACCAGAAGTTCGATGCTCCAATATGCTCACCTAAAAATGCTCCACAACAACTAAATACATCGTAAGTTTCAAACCACCACAAAACTCCTACATATAGCAGTTTGTCAAGAACTCAAAATAAACTTATCATATTTATTTGCCTCGAAACTATGCAGGGTTGATTGTGGGGTTATCGTATGCATGCTCATGGAACTAGTGGCGCACCTTGAGCTAATCCCAAAAATATTGCCGAAGTCTAAAATTGATCAGTTCAGAGCTAGTTTAATATCTCGATTTTTGAACGATGAACGTAGAAGTTGGACAATAAAGAAATGGGAAGCCAGACGGATAGGGAAGGGATCGGAATGACCAATCAAGAGATGGATAGTGAGATGATGATGAGATTGTTTGTGATATGGGGAGTGAGATGGTGTCCTCAGGACAAATGTGATTTTAATTTTTGTGTAAAGATAGAAGAAAGATTGGACTTACATGGTACTAAACTCTTGGATGATTCATTCCAAACGAAATTTGACTTGACCACTGACTTGTAAATAAAATCCTATCTTATATGGTTCATTCCAAACAAACTTTTTTGGGCTGTAATAATGCTGCTGCTGTAGTTATGTTAGTCCAGTTATGTTTGTATAGCTGTTGCTGATATTTTGGTACTGAAAATATAATTGAGAAGGGTTGCAGCTGCTAATGCTCCTGTTTATTACTAGTCTTATGTCTTGGATACTTTGTTAAAATAAACTAGATGCATGGCGAAGTGCAAAGCACGTCCGTCATGCCCGTTATGGAGATCTTTTTCTGTTTGTTGCTAATATTCTGGATGTAGTTGCTCATAGCAGAAGTTAACTTTGAGTTTTGTGTAAAAAAATGGAATAATAAAGTGAAAATATCGAAGTTCAAGGACATAAAGAACTTCCATCGACCTCCTAATTAATGCTCATCCAATGCACCTAACACACATTCAAGTATCACTGTTGATAAGAACAGTCCCACTGCTGCAAGTGTTGAGACCAAAGCTATCTAAATGTTACTACTTTTGCTTGAATATTCAGGAATACGAGCATCAACGGAAGAACCTGCAACTTGAGTAGTCTCAACATTAGCTAAACCAGGCACTTCGATCAGTTTTTCCTGCACTAAACTGCAATGCATAAGATAATAACAAACTTTTGGACAATGGCACGTACAATTCCAATCCAATCACACATTGGAAAAACAAACACAAAGACTAAGCCAGCATATGCGAATAAAAGAACACCACCATCTTCTTTCTTCAGAATGCCCATTTATTCAACTTTTGAAGGGATTTTTAAATTCAAAAAGCAGCTACACTATTGGGATGTAGTAATAACTAGCTTGACTATCAAACCATTTGAAAAAATCATTTGCCTAATTTCAATCCATAGGCATGATGGAACCTAAATACGAGAAATCGTGAAAATGCTACATCTACAAAGCTAGGGAAGCCACCATAATGCCACAAAACCATACATGCAACATGAATGAAGAATGGGGAAAACCATCAAAAACTAAAAATAATATCCCTGACTGAATCAACACACACAAATCGAACATAGCAGCAAAGCGGTTTCAATAAAACCCCCAAAACCAGAACAACGGAAAAATAAGCATGAAGCAAAGCGGAAAAACCAAGAATCGCAACACTAACCTCTTAACAACGGCGAGAAGCATAGCCAAACTGAAGTAGCCCCAACATGTGAAGTGTCACATCTTCTTTTGTCACACCTAAGGTGGTTACAACCATATAATGTGGTCAGACTTCAAAACGGACTGCAAATGTACATTATGAAAACAGTTCATGCAATTGAAAGACGCACTGAGTGTGTTAACACTCATTTCAATTCCAAGCTGATCAATTCACACAGGCCACCACTAATGATAATCCACTTCTAGAGTCAAGAAGAAATTAAGGAAGAACAAATTTGAAGCAAACTTTAAAATAAAACCGATTGACAATCTTAACAAATAAAATCTGTCTCTCATCATGAGACATGTCCCAAATACATGCAGGGCTCATAGCATTAAGAGAAAAATGTCAATGCAAAGCTCATAGCATAAGGGTTATTTTAAACACTTTAGATTTTAGAACCTAAAGTGAGATTCATAAAGTTGACCTGCTGCATAATTTTTATCAGATTACATTCTCTGAAGATCAGAACAACTTAATGGGGTAATAAAAATGTTGACAATAAATGGTGAGATTCATAAAGGCTAGCTATATAGTGCATTGTTTGCCACTTTCCAAGGAAAAATAATACCTGACCCATTGTAATTAATTGTCCTTCGAGTCTGCCTCCTTATTTGTTCAAACATGCAAACTTCCTCATGATTATGGATTAACGAAGACAACACCAGAACTTGGCCTAAAAATCTGAACAAACATGGACAAAGAGAGTTGGGAATTTGATTCCAAACAGCAAAATATGCTAGATTAATAGAACATTACGTCTTTTGGGATATGTTTCCAATTTCAATCCGCATAATTTACATTAATTTCAGCAAGAGCATATACCATCTTTCTGAGCTAGCAGTTATATGCATAGACCTGAATTCATCCTACTAAGTATAAAGTAGTAGCCATGAGATATAAAAGCCTTCAAAATTCGGAGCTATTGACAAAATTATCTATTGGGACAATCCTCAATAATAAATGACACGACTAAAAATGAAGATATGAAGATATGTGTGCAATTTGCCTAAAAATGAGTTCGGATATGCATGAGTTCCAAAAGTATCTTGTTCCAAACACCAAAGACTATTAAACAGTCCTAAACAGAGAAACCAACAAACATACAAAAGAAGAAAGAACTAATAAGACAAGCCTACCTTTTGGGAACTGATTGCCTTCATCTTTTTTGCCATGATCCTCTATCAGCGACTCCAATAGCTCAAAACTTTACTTGTTAATCAGAAATGAAAAGAAGCCATAAGAATAGGAAATTAATTTTAGACTCAAATATTAACTAACATATACAAGGAAATCACAACTAAAATATATAAGATGATGCCTCAAAGCACTTCAAATCGAATTGAGAAGAACCAAAACGTCCAAAGCTAATGTAAAATAACGGTAGAAATTCCATTGCTTTTGAATCAAAATCAACGGTTTGTGTACATCCATCTATTCTTAGAACAACAACACATGCACACATCCACCGTGCAGGAATCAGGCCCTAAGGGTTTGCAAATTATTACTATCTTATAGTCTGTCTGCTAATTTGAAGGTATTGACATCCACTGAAAGGCAAAATATGAACTTCATTCATTTGATTTTAAGGTCACAAAAGGTTGAGAATTTTACATTTATGATGCTATTTTGACATAGCAAGCTCCACTCTAGAAACAGCAAGAAAAATTGCACGTGTATTGAGAAAAGGAAAATTTGTTAGTCAATCCGCTAACTAATCTATACCCACAAGCTCAGATTCAAGCAAACTTCATTAGGAATGCAGGGGAAAAAATGCACAAGTATTTGGCCAGAAAACTAAATCCCCCAAGACAAACACCCCAAAGCCCAAACTTGAGCCAAAACAAAATCAAATTCTGAAGAATTGATCACACAAAATAAGAACTAACAAACACGCACAAGGACAAACTTAAGGAAAAATTCCAAAAAATAAAATTATGCAATAACACAAACCAGTCAAACATTAACAAACAAGCACCTGCAAGATCAAATTGAAGCAAAATGCACAAGAAAGAAAAAGATCCATAGCATACTGGAAATAGCCGGTGTGAGGGCTCTGTCGCATAACCATACAAGCCCCAATCAAAGCCAGTACAAGCAAACATTTCTGCAACACTAAAGTATACAAAAGTCTCAAGCGGAGTCTAACCTCCAAAACCCATATTCAAAAGAGATGAACCAGACCCACATATGCACCATGCAAATGCGACAAATAACGAAATTGACACAGCAAACAGAAAATCGAAATCTTAATTGTGGTTTTTTTTTTTAAATCCAATCTAAAAAAACCGGTGGGCTTTCGCAAAAAACAAAACCCTAAACCAAATCGGCATAAATCAGTTAAAATCAAAACGCAAAAGGGGAAAATAGGAATCGGCATCAGCAATATTCAGCACATTAAAGAAGGAGAAACTGAACATCACAACTTACACTACATGGTGTTCTCCTTCCCGGTACAACAAACAAGACAAAATATAAACCATTCAAAAGAACCCGGCAACAAAAAACCAAATATCAACCATCCATGAAATACGAATTACCTGAATCGTTGAACTCATTCAGATTGATTTGGACGGGGGACGTTGCCATCGCAATCGACGATGTAGCAGATCGAAGTGAAGCGGACGACAAATGCAAGGAAGATATCAGAGAGAGAGACTGCAAAGTTAGAATCGATCGGCCGAGAGAAGACCGACGACTCTCTGTCTCTCTCTCTGAACCCAAGGAAGAAAAGAAGAATGGGAGGCGGAAGAAAAGAAAAAGGTGAAGGCGGAGTGAACTAAGCCTCTCTGTTTTTCGCTTCTGCTGTAAACCCCTCATCAAATCCACCTGGTGAAGGCGGAGTGAACTAAGCCTCTCTGTTTTTCGCTTCTGCTGTAAACCCCTCATCAAATCCACCTGTCCAACACCTACCGCCACGTAGCCCACTACATGGCACAAGCGAAATGACCAATTGCCCCCACATCCCACCAACACACTCATCCAAATCAATGGCTAAATTGGTCCATTTCGAAAAAGTGCCAAGCGAAAAATTGGCCGGAACTCCCTCTTCTTATAGAGGAGGAGGAGATGGTGTCTTATATGGCTGTAATCTCATCTGCTGCAGTTTCTCTGTATTCTTAAGCTAGGTTGCTGCTGTTTTTCTGTCTGTTATGCAGCTGTTTTGATTCTGTTATGCTGTCCAATTTAACCACATCCGAAGTTTTAAAGGCTTTTGTAACAGAATGTATAAAACGAAATATGTAAAGCTCTGCTGTTATGCTGTCCAAGTCATGCTGTAATGCTATTAACTGAATGTGTAATTTGATTTTGCAAGCTGGTTTGTCCAAAAAAAAGATATATCTCCATACAACTGATAAAGACCAACAACAAGTTTTGCAATGAATTATCAGGAACGTAACTTTTCATGTACGAAACATCCCTTTAAACCTTGGTAATGATTTAGTTATCAAAAAAATAGACAACATTATGAACATATATGGTCATATAATTGAGTATGACATACGTAACTTTAAAAAGCAGCCATACGTAATGTTATATAACTATAATAACGTTATATACAGTGTACCTGAACAGGAGAACAAACTGTGCAAAACTCATGCATACAAAATATTAAACTCTTTATTTATCCATAATCCAAACGAAACAACTTCAATATTTAAGCATGAATAAGGAAAAAAAAATTAAAAAAACCCCCCCAACTTTATTCTATTCTTCATCATAATATCTCCTTATTCACATATTTGACTCCTTGCCTCATATATCGCTTGGCTCTTTGCATGTTCTTCGGTTGTGCTTTGAAGCCTTGTGGCACCTCCCACATTTATTTGGCCTAGTATATGACTCTTCACCCCTTGAATGAATGCGTTTAACTTTGGGCCTACCTGTTGGCCGCCTGTTCCGTGGAGAGTTTATAACCCGTTCTCCTCCATTTGTAAAATCAGGAATGTCACTCTCTACAACTGGATATATGGGTTCTTCGTATGCACGACGATACGCATCGACAAGGTATAACGGATCCATGTGGTCCACCAAAGTTCCTTCCCCTCCGCAAGCTTTTATAATAACCGTTGCAGCATGCCTACAAATGAAACCGGTAGACTGCCATTTACCACAAGAGCACGTCCTTTCCTCAATAGACACTACCTTAGGGGGAAGACAACGCACCTCGTACAAACCACCCTTCGACATAATGATCCTCCACGACCTTCCTTTCTTGATAAATTGAGCTAACTTCTTATCCATATTCGGACAAATAACTGAATTCCATTTCATCGACTTTACTCTCTTATCTGCTATTTGCTTCATAATTTTGCGACGAAGTTCATCAACTAAATAAAAAATAGGCATTTCCCGAGTTTTAAGAATCCAATTGTTAAACGACTCCACAGCACTAGAGCTCATCTCACCATACCGTTGACCTTTAAAATACGCGTTACTCCAATGCTCTTTAGGGACACTCGCAATAAAGGTCCTAGCTTTATCCCCACAAAATTGGTAAAAATCTTCCTCCGTAGCTTTGTAAACCGATACTGATAAAGCATATGCACATTTGTTGAACAATTCTACGAGCCTGTTTCGAAAACCTTTCCTAAACCGACCAGGAAAGTGATCCTTCAAGTTAAACTGTAGGTGATAAAGACAGTATGCATGATGACAATCGGAAAACATAACAGGAATGTTGTTGACAAGACCTACGTTACGATCAGTAATAAAGGTAACAGGACGAGTGGACAATGTACTCCTCAAAAGGCCAAGAAACCAAGTCCAATTAGCATCATTTTCAGCGCCACAAATTGCATAAGCTATAGGGAATATAAACGTATAACGTTATATGCAAACTTCTTTCATGTGTAGCTTCACATAATAGAACATACAATGTTATATATTCAAAAATGTACAAATGAAATATAATATATAAGGATATAACATAAACAACAAACACAAACATACATTGATTTGCATTTTTTCCTGTTGCGGCAAGGAGTGTTCCTTTGAATCTACCTTTCAAATGGGTGGCATCAAGACACAGAAAAGACCGACAGTAATTGAAACCCTTGATACAAGCATCAAACGACACAAATAGCCGTGAAAACTCTTAGGTTACAGGATCAGATTCTAGCCTCAATACGCTCCCCGGATTCGTAGCCCTTGCAGCTTTAACATACCACCGAAACCTACCGAATGAACCTTCATAATCTCCATACAATTCCCCCTTGCCTTCTCCACACCTAACCAAGCATTATGATAGCACAAATCAAGACCATACTTGTCCGTAAACCAATCATGCATGTCGATTGGAGAAGTCTTGGTTTTTTGTCAACTATCCCAGCTATCTCATTCGCAACCAGACGGGATGACACACGCTTATGCTTATTGGTTCAGTATGTTGACCCACAATTATGCTCATTATGACACTTTTTAATATGAAATACTCCATTGGTTCTATTTAAAATAGCATGCACCTTCCATTCACACCCTGTAAACACAAACAGCCGTAACCTTAAGTAAATCATTTTTCACGAAACGATACATGAAGCCATTCTCAATCGCGTATTTAGCCAACACAGCCCTGAACTCCTTCACACCTTTGGGAAACTCTTGTCCGACGCCCTCTATCAAATTAGCCCAAGCTTCAGTCAAATACCTAGTCTCCGTATGTTTATAATACTTTTCCGCGGGGTCCATTCCATCCACATATTCTACCTCATCATCAACAACTTCATCAACATCATCCATTTCATCAATAGTACTACCAACAATTAACCGGCTACTATGTTCATTCTCGTCAACCTTTGCATTTATGCGATCACAATTACTAAGCAAGAAAAGCATGTTCTCAAAATCAGATTCATTCTGAAGAGCACAAAAACCATCCTCATAAGCATATGAAACAGAAAACCTCCCTATCGACAGATTCTTCCACCTATTACAAATGCTGCTTAAGACATCCTTCAACCTACCACCACCTGATAACCTCACCGAAAAAATCTCTAACCCATACTTACAAATAAACATGACTGTTGAATCCATAACAACTGCACACGTAACAATACACAACAAAAAAAAACCCGATAAATAATGTTATATATCAAAAAGATGACAAAGTTTCAAACATATATGGTCATATATTAGCGAATGTCATATGTAACTCGTAACTCTATATACAATGTCATATAACGTTATATAATAGTAATAACATTATATCAGTTTCAAAAACGTTACATAAGAACACTAACGTTATATGCATAATATGTGGAAAGGATACTATAGAATGTCATATAACGTTATATAAGTATAATGTTGTTATACTTATATATACTTATTTAACGTTGTATATAGAGACAGAGAGTGAGAGAGAGACGAGAGAGATAGAAAGAGACAGAGACGATAGAGAGAATGAGAGAGATATACCCAAGAGAGAGAGAGTGCCTACAACATCAACAGAGAGATACGATAGAGATAGAGAGAGAGAGTGAGAGAGATACCCGATATGGAGGGAGGCGAGACTGCTTGGATCAATATAGGGAGACGACAGACGATCATCGGAGCAAATTTATGCGAGATCAATCGATTTTTGCGAGACTGCTCTTTCTCTCTGTCGCTCTATTCAGCGTAACCGTTATTTCTCGAGATATTTGCGTGAGTGATTTCAAACGTAGGATAATGGGATAAACGGAAGAGATTTGAATGGGAGGGTAAATTTGTAAGGCATTATTTCCCTTTTAAAATGTAGTGGACTTCATGCCTTATTAAATACATATTAGTGAACTTAGTGGGTTACAAATTTGATCAGTGGACCTAATAGGTTCGAAGAGGCTATAGTGGACCCTAGGCCAATTTTTTACATATAATAACTCGTTGAGTTAAAATTTTCTTCTTCACTATGTCTTTCTATTGGAGGCAGTTGGGTGATGGGGGCCTTGGCCGGTTTTTGTAACTTTAATTTCAAAGCTAGTGTTTATGCTGAAATTGCCTTTCGAAATTCTAGTTTAGACCTTTAACTGGGACATTTGCATGCGTCACTACAAGAAAAAGTATACTAACAACGAAAATGTTAGATTTCTTAGAAGGTTCTAACCTAAAATCAATTGGCAATAGGTGAAGTGGCCTTTAGATTTTATTAATCAAGTTTAGGTGGGGTTAGATGAATGATGTGGGATTAAGTCTAACACTCCCCCTCACGTGCAGCCCGGATGCACGTGGAGGTACAAATTGAGGAAATCAGGAGATTTGACTCGGGCGACCCGTCTTGTGTAGCTCGACTGCAGGTTGAGTTATGAATTGATGAGGTGAGGCGATTGACTCAGGCGACGGAGACTTGACCATGCAAGGTGAGGTCACCCAAATCTTAATTTTGATACCATGTTAGATTTCTTTGAAGGTTCCAACTTAAAACCAATTGGCAATAGGTGGAGTAGCCTCTAGATCTTATTAACCAAGCTTGGGTGAGCGATGAGAGATTAAGTCTATTCGTCACTATTTAGACAACTTCATTATGCCAATTTAGTGAAGAAATACATTTTTCGTCGTCGAAAGAGTAAAAAATGAGATGAAATTATTTTTCATCATGAAAGATAACCATTTGGGGATGAGAAAAATATTTTGTCGCCAAAGATAACCGTTTGGTGGCAAAAAAAATATTTCATCGCCAAATGGTAATTTTGTCTCCTTTTTTAAGCTTTTGGCAACGAAAAAAATACTGTATTTTGGAAGTAGAAGTGGATAACAAATTCGAACAGAATTTTGGGAGTAGATAATATATTGAATATTGTGATCCGTAAACGAAGGGAAGACAAGGATATTGTGACCAGTGATGATCGATCTCATGAGACACATGGAAGAACAATTCAAAGAAAAAGCGTGCTGTGCTCCTATGTTTGTTTGTTCTTGATTGATGTTGAATTGCGTTGCTCAATTGCAAGTCAGTATATTATGCAGCGACAGATGTTGTCATCCTTAAAATTCATGATTGAAGCGTGCCGTGCTCCTATGTCGGCTGCTCTTAGCGTTCCTCTCGACCAAAGTGACAATGAAGTAATAATATCCCAATGTACGTAAGGCTTCCGATATGCTACTGCAGTGATGTTATGAAGACTCATAAGAGATGCTTTTGTAACCAGAAATGCTAAGGGTACAGCAAATCCCGTACAGCAACCATGTATAGATTTATTTTGCGCCCGTCTCGGGTCTTATAAAGATGATCGGAACCGCTCATTTTGTTCAATATATATCGTTTAGGGTCCCTGTAAAATTTTATCTCAATCCGATACCGGTAAGGGCACTTACGAAGCATACAACTTTGCTTCAGAATTTGGCCTGAATTTCTAAAGCAAAGTTGGATGATTCTTAAACACCTTTACCGGTATCGGATTGAGATAATTTTTTATAGAAACCATAAACAATATATTAAGAACAAATAAGCGGCTCCGATCATCTTTGTGAGACTTGAGATGGGCGCACAATGAATCTGTACGCGACTGCTGGACGTGGGTTGCTGTAACTGTAGCACAACTGTTTTGTAACCTCGCTTGCAAAGTTTACTTCCCTCCCCTCGCCCACAGACATCAAATAGAAAAATATAGATGCCATCAAGGTTGGTATTTCCTCTGGTGTACTTACTGTAATGGAACCAAGGATCAAATTTCATTTTCCCATGTTGCTTCGGTAAATGCTCAGTAAATGCACATGAGCATTTACGATGGTTATTGTGTCAAGGGATGACGTTCTTGGAGGTTTAAAACACATGAAAAAGTTCCCGTCTATGGTCTGCACTCAGAGCTGTTTAACAAATGATTATGACTATTCAGATTTCAGCATTTAGTTAGTACATTTTTTTTGACAGCTGACTTCTTGTTGGACCGTCAGTTTTTTTTTCCTTGCTCAAGGAACTGGCACACGAATTGGCATTTTTGGTTTGTGATACAGGCACTAGTTGCAATAGCAGATGAAGATGAATCCCTGTTTTTCTGTACAATGATCCTACCAAAGCTCCCATCTCAATGGAAACGAGCTCCCGTCAATCTCTTTAGTTGGGAGCGCAAAAGTGGGCTCCCAGGGTGGGAGCGGCACCATTTTAGGAGCTCCCCCTACTACTAAGGTAGGTCATGTGGAATTGACTTGCTTTGAGGCATATTCTCTTAGCACAAGCTCGACTTCTTCCACCACCCCCAACTTCCGAAACCACCTAACTAGTACTTCCGAAGCTTCTTTCCCAACCACAATACCTTCTCTCTCCAGCTCCATCAGAAGGTCCAGCGCCTTGTTAAGCTTGTTTTCCGTTTCATAAGCAGTCAAAATCAAAGACATGCATTTATCACTGGGTTCAAAACCAGCCCGTCTCAGACTTTCAAATGCGAGATAAGCCTTTTGACTTTCACCTGCCACAAGATAAGCATTTATAAGGAGACCAAACAGCTTGACATCGGGAATGATCCCTGCGAATTGAATTACATCAAACACTCTTTGAGCTCCTTCACTATCGCCAATCATGGAATATGCTCTTAGCAATGCTTTGTAAACTTCTCTTCTGGCATACATGTACTGGGTTGCCATTTCTCTAAGTAAAAACTCTCCTTGGTCAAGCATTCCAGCCCTTACATAAGCCATAACCATAGCTCCATAAGATCTGTTATCCAGCGGGACCCCTAGCAGCTTCATTTCTTCATAAGTGTATTCGGCCAGTTTAAGATTGCCGGCCTTACTATACATGTGAATTAAAGCAGTTAGGATCACCTGGTCACAAGGCAATCCTCTTGTCTTCATGGCCAATAGAGTGTTTTCAGCATCATGCAGCCTGTTCTGCTTTCCATAGCCATTAATTAGCTTGGTATAGTCACGGACATTGGCTTCAAATGATTCTTCTAGAAGAGCAAGTTCGGCTACCTACGAGGAATGCAATGACCAAAGAATTCTTTAGCAATGGCAAACACACCGCATCCCAGGAAACTTTAGCAAACATATAATTTGATTTGCTCTGGTGCATGCACATTACTATGTGAGAAACTAGTTCAAATAGAAGTATGCATTCAACGATTTTGGGAAGGTCTATCAAACATCTATGAGTGCTATTTCAAGCATAACATAGAACCATCAAAAGAATGTTTCTAGTTATTAGCTACTCTACCTGAAAGGGAACTCAAGGAATAAGCAGACCACTTTCACATAAGAGCAATACTGATACATCAATCCCAGGCAAGCTACACATGGTTTCTTTCTGTTAGTTACATAGTACCCTATTCAGTTCTTTATTGGGTAATCAACCAAGTTATATCCGCTAAGATATTTTTCGGTCATGCAATCAATTTTATCATAGAAAATGGGGGTATGCAATAGGAAATTCTTGAGTGGGCCAAGAGGTACCTGGTGACTAGTGAGAGCAAAAGTTTGGAGTCGTAACTTTTCAAGTACTTGCCTATTGAGAGTATCTCGAACTCTCCCTTTAACATTTGTAGCATGATGCAAAAACAAAAACTAACATTTATAACATCAATTTAACCTGTCATTCAACCACCTCTCTCTCCCTATCCTTGCTATTTTTACCATGGAAGCACCCACGCGTTAGTTTGACGAGAGAAGCACAGTTTAGATTGCCCTCCTCTATGCACTAGTGGTGCAATTACCTAAACGCAGGCATTGGACTGACTGCTTGGGGCAATGATTTCGTGGACTGAGCTCAACTGACCCACTTAAGTTCTTCGCCATCATTTCATTGAAAAATACATCACATTGAAGGAAATATATCATGGGCACCCAAATATCAAACTGTTCATTCAAAAGAAATAGATTCTTTTTTTGTAAGTCAAAAAAATAGCCTCAGGCAATGTGGGTAATGCACTAATACTTCAATGTAGTGGAAACTAACGTGCAAACAAGGCCTGTGCTTTCACAAGATGTTCCCTCATTTCCATTTGGATTCTATACACAAAAAGACATGAATAAAAATTCATGGTAGAGAACCCCTCCTCTACTGACAAGAGAGTGCCAACATAAAAATTTAGGCACAAATATTCTTCTTGACAAAATTCTCTGCCCACCCAAGATAAAGTTCCCAAAGTGTGCAGGTTATGACATCAGTTACAAGAAACATGGAGCACCACTAGCTATAAGCATAAGCCTAATTCTGACGGTAACAATGTGAAATTCTATAACCTGACCTAGGTAGATCCACAAACAGAAGTCAAACTTTGGACAGAAAATGTTGTTAAAGAACTTGAGCTGCAGTTATAAAGATTAGTAGAGTGAATTGTCGAATAAGTAATAGAAAATGTCGTTAAAGAACCTCAGCAAGCAGCCACTAGGTGCAAATAGTATTTTACAATTCAATATTCTACCAAGTAGCAGTACTAGCCAGTCACAACAGCACACAACCACAAGAGTTTTCAGCAACCACAAAGTAACTATGTGTATAGAACTCCCATCTTCCAGACTTCTAGATTAAGGGTTCAATCTCAAATTCGTGGAGATCTGCAGTGGCAAAAGAAAAGCAAATGGAAAAGAAAAAAAACATTTGCTTCGCAAACCCCTCTCGTCCAACGAACACCACCACCCGCGCACAATTTCCTTCATAAATCTAAGATCCAAAAATACTTGTGAAGGATTACTGTTTGTTTACATTGGGCAATTCACATATACTTACATGCTGCTTGCTATCCCTAGCCCACCCCACCCCACCCGATTCCCTTCGCAAACAAGAATGTCTCAGAGTCAGAGCTCATAATTTCTTGTGAGAGAGATCAGAACTCAATGGAACAATGAGTTAAGTAAACATGATGAAAGTGGACAAAAGCTGTCCCCAATTAGTAATTGAAAGATCAAATATAACAAAAGAGGGTCTTTAGATAGCTACAAGAACAATATGGCGCAACCCTGGGAATCGCTATCTAGAACGAACGACAATCAACAGCCTGTTGACAGTGGACATAAATAAAATTGGTGACATTAAATCCCTGGAATCTCGATAAGAACTATGAAGACAATAGCATGTGGGAAAAGAAAGAAAATAAAAATAGGATTTGAAGTTCAAGGAAGATTTTATACCTCAAGTAACATAGGATGATCCAACCTTTCCAATTCCTTGAGAACAGAAAGCCAATCAGCTCTCCTGGGCTTCATAATCCTCACCCAAGCAGCCAACAACAGGGGCAAACTAGTCTTTTCAGGGGGAAAACAGATAATCTGCCTCATGAGGGCCATACATCTTTTAGTCATCTTATATGGGAGTTGAGATATGGCCTGTTTCTGGGTTTCTGTAATATTAGGTCCTACCTCAACCCACGTAAACCTAGGTTTCTTTTCTTCCTCAATTTCAACTTTTTCTGTCTTCTCCACGTTCATAGACACTAATATTGGTCCAACATGGAAATTTCGAAATCCGAAATTTGTGGGTAATGGCAAGGAGTTTGGATGTAAAGGGTAGTAATAGGTTCTTGTGATTTCATATGTAAATGGAGAAATTGAGGTGGAACAAGAGCTCATGTTGGAAGCAAAGAAACCCATTAAATACCAGAGCTCGTTTGACAGAGAAATAGACTACAGAAAGTATGAGAAGCAAATTTAATTTTCGAGAGAAACAAAATTAGGGGCTAATTTTTGAAAGCAGAAGGTTTAGAAAACTCTCATTGAAGAAAAACTAACGATACACAAAACACTGAAAATATATTAGGGCTCATCACAGAATAAATTTGAACAGAAAATCAAACTAGGGACCATTAGGACAGAAAATGGCTAATCGAGTAGAAGGTTGAAACCAAGATGAAGAAGAACGCTTTCGACCTACCTTTGGGTGTGACTGGTGAAGGAATTGAAACAGCGAGAGGGAGGCGTGACGTCTTGTGTTGATGAGAAAGAGTAGCAGGAGAAACGGAAATTCTACTGGCAACGAAGATTCCAAGGGAATCACGAAAAAAAGATGCATTTAAACCGGATCTCACAAAAATTTAAAAAAATATTTATAAAATATTTAATATTATTTTATAGGATTCTATAAAAAATCAGTTAAATCTAAATCGATAAATATTATTTTTTGGATTCGTAGGACAAAACTATTCAGTTTGTCTGTATGAATCAAAAAGTAATATTTATCGATGTCCGTTGGAGCTGATTTTTTATAGGACCCCATAAAATAATTTTCAAAAATTTATTAATATTTTCTAGATTCTTGTGGAATTTAGAATGGGCCAAAACACATTTTTCCTTACATGGTTCACTACAAATTTTCCTTGCGAATTGAGAAATATTTTACCCTATTTTTTCCCGTGACCAAGGGTCATCATTTGGCCCGCAGCCCACCCTAAGCCCGCCCGGGCTATCGGGCTTTTCCCCGGCCCGAGCCCGTGGAACGGGCGGGCCTGCCTGGCCCATAGTTTGTAATGGGCGGGCTTAGGCCTATAAATTTTTACTTGGACCGCCCTTAGGCCCTGTCCGTGAGCCCGCCCGTGGTACCTGTCCAAAAGCCCGCCCATTAGCCCCAAATTCCACAAAATCCTTTCTTTTTTCCCTTGCCCAAGGAAATTTAAGCCCGCCCGATTTTTGGCCCGCTAGCCCATCAATTGGGCTAGCCCGTGGGCCGGGCTTGGGTTTCAATTTATAGTAGGTAGCCCGGTCCGCGCCGACCCGCAAAAAGAAAAAACCCGATCAACTCGGCCCGTGAACAGACTTGGGTAGTGCATTGGCAGGCTGGGTCAGCCCGGCCCGGCCCGACCCGATAATGACCCTTACCTGTGACCTTTAATGGGCATATGAACTGGTTGGGTTCATGTGTTTTGGGCTGCACTGGAAAAACCGAACTAATATAAACCGACTTCAGCCAGAAGTCAATGCTTACTTAAAGAAAAGAAAATTAAAAAAAATTAATTTTCCCTTCTATTGCTTGATTAGAAGAGAAAGAGAGAAGAAAATAAAAAATTAAATTTAGTGAACAGTAAATTTTCCCTCTATTTTCTTTTCCTTTTCCTTTCCATTTTTTCCTTCTTTTCCTTAGGTTTCAAATAGAGCCTTGCTGCATAATTGATTTGAATTTTTATCGGATGTCAATAGAGGCACAAGATGTGGCCAGTAGGCTTGCTCTAAGGCCCGTACCGCTAAGATTTTTTTTTCAAGTACTTATTTCCTACTTTATAAGACAATCATTTTTTCACAATATATCACCTTTAATTTAAAAAATAAACCAAGTCCAAGTAAAATCTACTACTCATTATGTCTCATTTTATTTGTCCATTTTCGTTATTCGTACCATTTTTTAAACGTTTATATGTCTCAACCTATAATATTTTTCATAATTTCAAAAATTTTGTATTATAGGCCTAATCGAGAACTATCAACAAGATCCATATTGCATATTTTTGAAAATTTATATTGAAAGATATAAACGAATGAAAACAGACACGAGCATCAAAAAAATACAAACAAAATTGGACGGTGGGAGTAAATCACAAGAAGATACCCACTAGAGATAGAAAGACAGAATTACTGTGTGTGAGATTGGGATCTTGAGGGTTCCAATTGAGAGGCAATGAAGTGGGTGTATCAATTATGGAAGAGGAAGAAGAGGAGGAGGAGAGAGAGTACTGTCCTGGTCAAAGAAGGATTGCCCCATCTATCTTTTCTTTTTACTCCCTCAACGTAGACTGGATTGCCAAAAAGAGAGGGTATTTGTGTCTTTCAACTCCCAATCCCTCCGGATAGGATTGCTAGTAACACCTCCCCCCCCGGGTAATCCCACTGAATTGGGGGATTCGTAATCTAATAATCCTATCAACGAAAATCGAACCAAACAACAAACAAAAATATTGCCCCCACCACCTTCTTAGTCCCTATCCCACCCTCCAAGAGGGTTATCAAACACGCCCCATAGGCCATACTGCCATAGGTAGGTTGAGCAGCAGGAGACGAAACGATTAGGGGCTCCCTTCCGCAAAAGAAAAAGAAAAGAGAGAGGTTTTAATGGTTTGTTGGACAGCGACATGTGAGCTGCATGTCCTGCACTATTGTTAGTGGTATTCGGCCACGCCTTCAGCAGCTAGCGCTATCGCCTTTTCTAGGTTGAAAACAACTGTTTTTGAATGGTTTCGATAATGAGGGGACAGTGCATGCATGCACAAAAGCTCAGGTTAGTGCTCTTAATTATGCCTATCGAACCCTTTGGGGTTTCTCGGTTGGCATCTTACCAATCGAGAGTTAGGGTCTCGGAATACTAGACACATGATTGTTTTTAACTTAGTTTTAGCAATATGATGTGACGTTTTCTTTGTTCTTATTGTTATTGTAACAACTTCAATGAAATTTCAATGATCAATGAAATTTTTTGCCTTAAAAAAAAAAAAAAAATTGACGGGGCCATGCCTGTCCTTTGTTGTTTTTATCAATTTTGTTGGAAATGTTCGCAGTTCATTGTTTTGTGCCTCTTCGTTAAAATTGGAGACCACATTCTACGTTTATTTCTAAATCCTTGTTACATAGATTCCAATTTTATTTTTTTAAAGCATCTCCAATCATAGATGTCAAATTCCACATAACATTCCAAGTGGAAGAATTGAAATTCGCAGCACTTCCAAGCAAAATGTCAAATACTGGTATTGATGACTAGGAGGCTTAAGGAAACACTTTTGGGTGCTCTACAAAGAACTTGAGCGCTCAAGAACTGGTCTTAAGCGCTCAGGTCAACCACACGCCTGAGCGCTAGGTTAGTGTTCTGAGTGTCTGACCTTGGTTTTTGTAAAGGTTTTGTTTGAGTGTTTTAAAATTCAAAGGAAGCATTGTTCTAGCTGTGCAAAGATTGTTTTGCCCTTTTATCATCATTGGGAAAATTTAAAGTTATTTTAGAGGGTCCAAATTAAAGTGTGTACAGATCCATATTATATTTTTTTATTAATACTTCATCCATCCTAATTTTATTGTTCTTTTTGAGAGTTCATATCATTTTTCAATTGATTATATCTTATAATTTATAATATTTTAGGTGATTTCGAAAACATTATATTATAGAACAAATCGAGATCTATCAAATAATATCCATATTGTATATAACATTCATTACCAATTTAAAAATATAATTAATTTTTTATCCAATTAAAATAGAATTAAAATAAATAAACTAAGACGAATGAAGCACATTTTAAGAGATATAAATAATTAAAAATAACACACACAACGGTACGCGGGGGAGTAGCTTGTCGTCAGATCCCAATTGCATAAATGCCCGCCCCACCAACAAATCAATAACAGTACGCGTGCGGATGGGATGTGACATTGCCATAACCTCATCAATATTTTTTTGTCTTGACTTTATTTTTTGGGAAATTCCGATGCACTAACAAAACTAGTACTATTTGGGAACCATCTAAATGCACCCTGTCTATACACTCTTAACATCCAATTTTTTGTAAATTTCATAATTTCGGCGTGGCCTTTTATCAAATCAGTGAGGGAATCAGTGCAAATGCCTATAAACTAGTCTATCTGTTAAAAATAAAAATTAAAAAAAACACCCAAATATCCCTCTACGCACTTCAACTGATCTACTCTTGGTCATTTGCCTACCGTGTTGACTCTTGCTTTTTTCCTTGGAGCATCTCCAACAGAAGTAAAAAAGACAAAATTAATATAATCGTCAAATTAAAATTTGTTAGATTTTTAAGTGCTTCAATAGAAGTAGCAAATATCAAACTAAAATAATTCAACCTTCAAATTCATTCCCTCTCTACAAAGTTGCTACATGGGTACCAACCTTTAAATACTAAAATATAATATGTTATTGATTCTTTACCCTTAAAAGAAAGAGAAATGATAAGCACTCTTAAAGTGATGGGAAAAAGAATTATCATGATTGCTCGTTAATAAACATGCATATACCAATGATCATTTACATTGTATTTATGTAGTTTTTTTTATATGTATATATATCTATATTTTTAATATTATTATTTATCTATAAACACATATACTATCGCAAAAAAAAAAAAAACATGTAGAAATTGTTTACTATTCTATATGAATTATAATAATATATTATAAAAATATTTATAATAAAATATTCTATAGTATTTTGTTCTATACACACACACACACATATACAAACACATACATAATCAAATAATATGTATATACTATCAATATCTAAATAATATGTATGAACTTTAAATGTATTTAAGTTAATATAATAATAAAATAAATGGTTAATATATGATGAAGATTATAATATTTAAAATTATATTCAAGTTTAACAATAATCCTAATAAAATTATACTGATAATTAAATTTGTAGATTGTGTTGGAGTGAAGGTCAATCAAAGCACTCTTCAAATTTATAGATCGGTAGCAAAATACAATTTTGAAACTAGCTTTTGTTACTTCTGTTGGAGATTTTCTAGGTTCTCTCTTCTTCTTTTTTCGGTGCTTCGAAAAATTAGCTTGGTTTACTCGGGGTCTCAAAAACACTCCCGTTGTGCATAGTTTTTCAATAAGTTTTTCTTCACTTATTACTCTCATCATTCTATTTATCTCTTCGCTCGTTACTCCAAAATCCTCCTTCAAAATCCATACCAAATAAGTTTATCTCTATTAGTTTAATACGATAGTCTTAACACGTATACGTTTCTCTTAACTTTAAACGAAACCCTTTCTTTAGACTTTTAGTTAGAGAACCTCCAGGGTGATCACATACAAGTAAAGTTCCGTTAATATCCACTGTTTTATAAACTTATGCATTGCAATATGTGCGCTCTATTCATTATTAAAATGTTAGGGGTAATATTCTTGAGGAAAAATTTCAAAATACCCTTAACATTTACTCTAAATTTCAATTAGACTCCTAACCTTTTTAAAAAATCAATTTTACTCCAAACGTTATCTTTCGTTAATCAAAACGCTCCTTTCCGTCCAAATGACTAACGGATTTCGTTAAAGGCTCCGTTAAATAGCATCTTGATATCTTGATCGAATTTGGATGATCTGAGCCGCTCAATGTGCTCAGAACATGATTTTAAGGATTCTATATAGAAATTAACAAAAATAATGACCAGGAAGAGTTTCATCCGAACAGCTTTTTATCGAATAGTTCAATAAAAAACTGCTCATATCAAGCCCTTCCTGGTCATTGCTTTTGTTAATTACTCCCAGTTTCCCTTGAAATCACGTTCTGAACACATTGAGCAGCTTAGATCATCCAAATTTGATTGGAAAAAGGGAGGTGCAGACCGATCCAGATTTTGTTCAAGTCAGGACATCCAAATTTTGCTTCGGTCCGCACCTCCCATTTTCTAATCGATTTTTGATGATCCGAGCCTCTCAATGTGTTCAGAACGTGATTTTAAGATTACGCTCTAGAAATCAGCAAAAAAAATGACCGGGAAGGGCCTCATCCGAACAGCTTTTTATTAAATAGTTCAATAAAAAAAACTACTAAAATCAAGCTCTTCCCTATCATTTTTTTGTTGATTTCTTGCAAGTATCCTTAAAGTCACGTTCTAATCACATTGAGCGGCTTGGATCATCGAAATTCTATTGGGAAAGGGGAGGTGCGGACCAATCCAGATTTTGTTCAAGTCAGGACGTCCGGATTTTGTTTCGATCCGCACCTCCCCTTAAAATCACATTCTAATCACATTGAGCGGCTCGGATCAACAAAATTCAATCGATACACTATTTAGCGAAGCCTTTAACGAAATCCGTTAGTCATTTGGACGGAAGGGGGCGTTTTGATTAACGGAAGATGACGTTAGGAGTAAAATTGATTTTTTTAAAAGATTGGAAGTCTAATTGAAATTTAAAGTAAAGGTTGGGGGTATTTTGAAAATTTCCCTATTCTTGAAAAGTCAAAACTTTGTAACTATAATCTTTGTGATCCCTTACTTAGTCAAAATCCTAAAAATGAACAAATAAATTGGGAAGGAATTGGAATAGTATATTTACCAAAATGAGTTGAGCGTGGATCTGTCGTTGATTTTCAAATGGCCATAAATTAATGCTTCATTAAAGAGAGATATAAGTACCCCAATGTCGATTTAAATTAAACTCAGTTTTTCAAAAGTGCAACAAGTGCTAAAGGCATTTTTTTCCCCCTTGTTTTTTGCGAAGGAAAAAAAGCCCATTTAGTGATGAAAAAAGTGTTTTAGTACCTTTTACTAGCACTTTTGGAAAACTACTCCTATTCTATCAATTTTATCATCAGTTGAGCTCGAATTAGCTTGATTTTATATAATATATACAGTTATCTCTATTTATCAACAAATATTTATGTTTATCGAGACAGCTCAAACTTAATGAGGTTAAAGAAATTTGAATCACTTATTAAAAAGTTAATCTTGAACGAACTAGATTTGAAGAATGGTTCAAAGAAATGAAGGGTTAGTTGGAGATGCTCTTTAAGTTTTACTGGGGAAGCAAGTAGGACTAGGACGAAGGTTTGAGCAACAACGATGAAGTGATCATGGACGGACCCAAATGGGGTCTCGTGGGGGCATGGCCCCCACTCAATTTTTGAAAATTACATTAATATTCTTAAATATTTCAATTATAGTCTATATTTTATGATAGTGTTCGAATAAAAGTACTCTACATTTTATTTGTTTGATTTATTTTTTAGACAGTTAAATTTTCACACCATCTTTCTGTGCAAACACAACCCTTTTTGTTAATTATAAGATAAAATTAGGCCAAGTTCCACTAAGGGCTTTTTGTGATTTTTAAGTCTTTCTTTTTTTGTCTTTATTCAAATTTTTTTTGCATTTGTTATTTTTGTTCCTAACTTTTCTGGTTATTGATTTGTCTAATCAAAACAAATCGAAAAAATAGAAAATTACTATAAGTTTAATATTTATGAAAATATCCAAGATTAAGCCCCCGAAATCCAAAAAGCCGGCTTTTGGGCTTTATCTTAGATATTTTCATAAAAACTTGGGGAGTCATAATTTTTTACTTTTCCGATTCGTCTTGACGAGACGAATCAATAATCCATAAAAACGCAAAAAAATTCAAATATGGACAAAACAAGAAAAAACTCAAAAATTTTAGCGAAACTTAGCTTACATGTGTAATCATCATTTTTTTTTTAATTTTATCGGCAAAAATGCATTAATTAAGAAATTTACTAATCTGTATCATTATTACAATTCACTCATATTTTGTAACAGTTCTTGAATTCTGTATTTTAATTTATCGTTTATAATGAAATTTGTTCTCTGGATTCGCTACTTACACTGTTTCATCGTCGACACAAAATAAAAAATAAAAAAATGAGGTGAAAACCCCAATTTCAAAAGAATTTAGAGAAAATGAATTTTTGTTTTTTTACAAGATAAGGTCATCTACAGTGGTATAATAAAAAAAAGATAACCAAAAGTTGATACATCAGCTTTTGATCATTCACTTAAGAGGTTGCTAAGCTTAACAATGTTGAGTTTCACAATGGTCACTTTTAGTCCATAACCAAAATAAGGGGTCTATTTTACAATTTCACTCACTCTCTCTCTCTCTCTCTCTGTTTCCCGCCATTCACTTTTCTCCATTTACGGTTATTTTTGGGCAAAAATATATCAATTCCCTTTTTTAATTTTGGAGAAAAATCGGTGACTTTCTTCCCTCCTATTATGAATTTTTTTGGGGGGAAAAAATAGAAACGGGAAAGAATAGTGAAATACTTTAATCAGGCGACGATAAGTTGATTAATTATAGATGATCGAGAGATATGAGCTTTACTTTTGGAGGGAAAGAAAGAAAGATAGGTGAAGTGAAGAAGATATAGAGTAGGCGACGAAAAGAAGAAGAAAATAACAATTGAAACACGTGTGTATACAAATTTTGGAACTAGCTAACTTATGTGATGTGGGGTCCACAAATTTTGATTATTGAAAAAGATTGCTAGTTTTGGTTATCCAAAATCCAAAATTTGATTATTTATAATGTTGCTAAATTTGATTATACCATTGTGAGCTATTTTTTATATCAATATTATTAATTTTAAAAATAATTAATTTTTAATTATACTACTGTAGATGGCCTAATAACTAAAATGAACGGGGGAAAAGACACAAACAAGTTTGTCCCGAAGGCACCAACTTCCAAAAACAACGCCGTAAATCGAGTAAAGGGGACTTTTCCACTTCGCTATCTCACCTTCCAAAATTTCGAAACCAAGCATTAACGAAGCTCGATAAAGTAATCAGTGATGCTCTGCATTTGAATCCTTTCAATTTGAACTAAACTTAATTTTCATTAAAAAAAAATGACACCAAATTTTAGAGAATAAAAAATTTAAAGAATACACACATAGAACCCACCTAAACATGGCTGGGCTTAAGCCACGTGGTTCTATCCACACAACAAGTTCACAGCAATGAAGTTTGTCTTGTTAACGAACCAGTTTGGCTAAGTAGACACAAAAAAACTAGTAATAAATATGTGTTCTCAATGAGGATGCACATTCAAATACCACGGAAAGCACCCATTCCAAAGTTAAGGGCCATTGAATGGTTTGTTCAATTGTTAACTTCAGAATCCGAAATCAGTCAAAATTTGCGTAAGTTAGCTCTGACAGTCCCGGTTTATAAAAAAAAAAACAAGAGGATGTCTTGTCCGATTAGATTAATCAATAGGATTTTTCAATTGATCAAGCAGTAGCTTACCTACGTAATTGGCCCGTCAATCAGGAAAGGTCCTGGCATGGTGATTAGACCAATTATTATTATTATAAGATTAGATACCCCATTTTATACTCAACTGAATAAATATCTGTCGCGTTCTCTGCAGACTGTTTTATTCTATTAACGCCTTACCCCACCACAACTTTAATTCCCAAGAAAAGTTGAGTAAATAGGAGTGTAAGTTTGTTAATTAAGATACTAATCTTAAGATTACTGTTTCCTAATTTGGCAAATAAACAAGTCACGCAATGAGACAAAAGAAGACGAAAGCTACAGGCGATCTAGCCCATACCCTGCATTAATAATTAATTATTACAGTAGTACTCCATATAAGTTTATTAGTACTTAATGATTTTTAGTGGGATTCTGTCCATTTATTTATGTTATCTTTAATTACATATTTGAATTCGCCAAGCGAAAGGAAAGAGCTGCAAGCGAATTGAATTATCAAAGCACAAGGATGGCTATATGTACCGACGGACCCAAGAATTTAACTTAATGAAAGACCGGGCAAAAAAATCCAAGAAAAACGGGGTGATGAAAACACCAAAATTTATAACCAAGGAAAGAATTAGGAGTATTTTAAGTACATTGTCACAAACCAAAAAAAATGGAAAGGAGCAGAAAATTTGATAATTTACCTTGAAGTTCTCCATGCGATGTAGACTTTTTACAATTGGGCGTGACAAGTTTCCCCACATTTTAGATTTTTGTTTAGGATGTTCTTTGGTTTTTTGGCACAAAACATGCCGTATTTGGAAATTCTGGAAGTACCAAGTGCTCTTAATTACATTTTAGGGGTACTAGCTGGCTATTACAATATATCTTGTGGGTAATTTTGAAAGATTCTATTCGAAAAGACATGCTCATATTATTTGGATCGTTTGGGATTCTATACTATTTGAGTCAGATTGGTTCTTAATTATTTAGCGATTTTGCCGGTCTTGTTTCTGCAAAGGTGTCTGTGTCGAAGTCTTTGTAGATTTGGTTCATTCTTGTATCTTTTAATAAAATCTGTATTGCCTTCCGGCTTTGTTATGAAATGAATTGAATGTGTTTAAAAAAAAAAAAAAAAAGACATGCCCCGTCTCATCCTAAGCTTGTGGATCCATGGGTGGTGACTGTTGACAATTGTAACACCCAATTCGAAAGTTCATAATGCGTGATTCTGGTTATACAAGGAACCGTGTAAACTACTATTAGTAATTTGTGCTTAAGCATATTTGGTTAGACTCCAATAAGTTATTGGGCGGGCCTGACAACAATTCTAATTCTCTAATCCATAAATATTTATTTCATTTTTTTGTTTTGGTAATTGTTATTTTTTTTTTGTTTTGGTAATTGAAATAAGTATTTAGTTATTAAACTCAATATTAATCTTAAGTACTATAGATTCTATGAGTTCTAGCTCTCTTTTGGTTTCTTGACAAAATATAGTACACACCACATCTTTATCTTGTCCCTCATGTTAAAAATCTTGAGCATGTATGTCTCCAGTTATTATCCTAACTACGTACCCTCAATTAGATGGAGATTCATATCTAGGAATCCATGGAGCTAAATCCTTTTCGTTAAATCATCCATTCCTTAGATAGATACTATTCGACAAAAGTTTTCCTCTAATCTTTCTTGCTTGGTCGAAACTGTTTATACACCCTTTTATCACTCATTTTTTCTTAAACAAAATTTTTAGCATTGATCGGTGGACCGGTGGTGTGCCTCTAGCTAGCCCAAAGTTATGTGGGAGAAGTACAAAAGATTTCGGATAAGCATATACTGTAATATGGAGTATATGTAAATCTATTCAAACTATATATTGAGCCCTACTGGACAGCTTGCTGATGCCGCATATGGTTAATTTTCAAGAACCATCGATCCACGTAATAGGCAACAGTTGTGTAGAAGTATATAAATTGTGATTGTGAAACTACTAGAACCTTCTATGGAAACCGATGGGCTGTGCACATATTGTGCACAGATTAGCAAGCGGGGCCCCCTCTGGGTTCTGCACGGATAATTAATCCGAGCCGTTCGACAATGTTAAAGTAAAAATTTTCGAGTGGTTCTGAAAAAACCAGCTCAATACGGTATATGTAGGTGATTGATTCTCAATCTCCCATTTTTTTCATTAATTAGGTTACATGGTTCATGCCATGTCCTGATTACTATTTTTCAACGACTTTGGAAAATTCAGAGGTGTCCCTTCTTAATCAGGGACGCGGAGTCCCTGCAGTGAGGCTAACTCACTGCAACTTGCAGTCCCACCAAAACGCCACCGTTTTGTTCTCGAGTAATTAATAATGCAACTTTTCCCATTCTCCCTCTCAAGACCCCAGCCTCCTCATCTCTTCTTTTTCTGCTGCAACTTTCCTTCATCCACGAGAAGAAGTACATGACAGTAGTCATACCCAAATAGGGACTAAAACAATTTGAGTAGAGATTTATTCTGGATCAGATTAAATATACCAAAGAAGAACCATTTGTTTCGTATTCAGGTTCCTGAACTTGTTAACCTAAATCAAATTTAGAGTACAAAACTTCATGGAAATAGGGTTGGTTTCTTAGTTCTCTCTTCTTCCAGAATTTCTAGATTATGAATTGTTTCCTTCTCTGTTGAAGTTCTTAGTTAGGAGCATTTTTCCATATGTAAGATATGATTTCGAAATTAAAGTCTTCAAAGTAAAACTTTTTTATTTTATTTTATTTCTTTCAATATCAGCCCAATTCGGAAATTAAGTCTTCAAGCTAAAATTCTTAGCTTGATTACCAAAATAGATTAGAGATCAGGGAAAAAAATTTCGAGTATGGACTGATCGACTGAGTACTCTGTTCACTATATTTTATTTCTTGGACAAAAGAAAACAAAGTGGCCGGGGGGGGGGGGGGGGGGGGGGGGGGAGAGGGGGGGGGGGGAGAGAGAGAGACAGAAGGGTTCACGCGTGTTTTACCCAAATACCCAAAACGGTGGCGTTTTGGTGGGGCTGCAAGGTGCAGTGAGTTAGCCTCACTGCAGGGACTCCGCGTCCCTTAATCAGTTCTTATCCGGAAGAATTGTGCCATTGTAAAACAAAAAGTCACAAACCATACGCATTCTTGCACGCACACTCATATATACAACACCGATATGCATTGTCTACGGATGGAATGGATATCTTTTATCGGTCTTGCAATTATTAGTGCAGTGTGCTGACGATAAACATACCAGAAGACAAGAAAAACACATATTCCTGTGTACTTTATACACCTTTTAATACACATTTACATACTTATTATTGTTAGCCCATTGAGCTGATTTTAGAATTTTTCATCTTTTATTTCATCACGCCTCATTTGTCTTAAAATGAACATACAAGATCATTTGAAGGTTCTAAATTCAATGAAAGGATATCTCATCTCCTCTGTCATAATTAAATTGCTATGTCATATTCAAAATATTTTGTGTCATTGTGGTGAAAATATATTTATTTTTAGTTGTCAAATATTATTTCACTTTAAAATACTAATTAATTTGTATTCTATATAGTTATTTTTTCCTCCTTATTGCAGTGATATATATCATGCAATTTTTTCGGCAGATTCGAAGGGGAAAAATTAAATGGGACAATTTACTCGGTGATTGTATAGCTACGTTTAGAACAATGAGGTTGTAGATTCGATTTCTATGGAGATCATGTTGGTACCCTTTTGATGAATTATATAGAATTAAGTTAGTGTGTTGTAGATTCTTCTAATATACATATGATTGAAGAAAAAGAAAAAAAGAAAGCTATTTTTCAATGACATACCAATGGACAACGTACATTGTATAAGCTTCCTAAATGCTAGGGGTGTGCAAAAAATCCACTAATCTAGCTACCAAGTCGACTTAACTTGAACCAACCCACACTGCCACCCGTGCTTGAAGAGGATGAATGGCTTGGCCTGGCTAAGTTGTTTGGTGGCGGGTTGAATCTTGATCTCAGTCCACCATAAACCCGACCCAACCCGTTGCACGTGTCTTGAAGATCAATATCACATATATTGTCGTTAAACTATTAAAATATAGTCTTTTTTTTTTTGGTAAATCAACTTGAAATTGAAAAAAGGACTAACCGAATATACAGCCTACAAGGAGCATACCATATGAGGAAAAAAAAAGAAAATCAAAAGGAAAATAACCAAAAATTTGCCCAAGCCAAATGGCAACAAAAGTAAATAAGACACGCTGTTTTCCATCCATCTACCAAGAGGGAGGAAAAACATACGACTATTAAGCATTAGGAGTCGGAAAGCTTTCCAGCCAGTCATAGAAATGACCCAACCATGTGATATGAGCATAACTTGGACAGCCTTCAACCTGGGACAGTGCCCAAAGGTTGTAACTTGATCTGGACGGCCGCAATGCAGCCTGGGCAGGTTTAGAACAAGCAGAAACAGCAGCAATAGAGTAAAACCGAATAGAATACACCTCACAGACTGCTGCTGCACACAAATACACTAAAGAGTTGTTCGTTGCTCTTGTTTGACTTTATGTTAATCTTGTGCACTAATTTATTCTCTATTGTATTTTAAAATTCTTCTTCTTCTGAAATTTGTCACCCTTCCAAGTAACCCGACCTGACTTATTAACCTGTAGTTCGTAATTGTAGAAAACTTGTAATCCGCCACTACTTTTGACGTTGCACAATTGTGCGGCCGGGTCGACTAGCTATATAGGGAGATGAAAAACTACCCAACCCGTCAAGTAACTAATTTGAAAATTTGTCCGACAAAATGCCTGCTCACATCCACGCTAGCTAAATGAGCCCAACTATATATAGATACACTAGATTGTGTGCATGGAACGTACAAGTTTCACGGTGTACACACTACTCATCGATACAGTCCAGTTTGTTTAAAAAAATTATTCTACGGATTCAAGCAAAAAAAATTAACTCATTGGAATATGATCAATAAGGGTTGATCTCCGAATGAACTGGTTTTTTCACAATCAACTCTCAAAACAACTTTTAAACAAATTAATGAATCTTAACAAAAATTTGTGAAGAATCTCAAGAATCCCGATGTCTTTTAATCTTTGAAACCGAAAGGTCAACGTCAACTAGTAGAGTACTACTGTATCGCATTGCTACCGAATACCAAGGCACAGAACTTTTCAAATGCAGAGAGAGAGAGAGAGAGAGATTGCCAAATTTGCGAACAAATACTACTAGTAGCCAATAGCATCCATATTGTGGTGGGGAAAAAGAGTGCATTCCAGTCGCAGGCATTCCACCAGGCGCACCACAAGGCACAAGCCTTGACCTCTCAAGTGGAGAGAGAGAGAGAGAGAGAGAGAGAGAGAGAGAGAGAGAGAGAGAGAGAGAGTCTGACATACAAGTGCTAGCTGCATGTCCTGCGACCTGCATGCGGGCCATATTTTTCACTTTAAAGTTTCTTCCACTCTTTGGACAATTACGAAGTCCTCTCTCCACTTTTTCTAAACCTTGTTTGGAGTTAAAGCATCTCCGATTCATCTTCCAGATTTGCCCCCCTTCCAATATCACTCCAATCCATCCTTTATACTTTTCTGCATTCGGAAGGATTAGCTTTCATCCTTCAAATACGGACTGTAAGGAAAAATACAGAGGATGCTCTAAAATCACTTTTGGATTGCGTATAAAAAATGGAGACAATATTTAGATGTGATAGAAAACTAGACAATGATTGAAGATAAAGTAAGAAGAATGTTTGAAAAAGAGAGGTACCGTAATTAATTAATTAAAATAGAGACATAATGGAATCCTCTAAAATCTACTCCTCCTTTTTTGTTATTATTATAATATATTATTACTGTATAAAATAGTAGCTAGCCTTTCTAATTGAGTTTTGTGTTTGTTTGCCCAATATTTACTGCTACAACTCTTGAAGGAAGATTCCAGGCACCACCATTATAACCATTAATTTCTCACATTTGCAGTAGTGATCAGTGTGTGAATCTGAGGGGTCAAGGATAGTTAATTTAGTCTTGTTGGGGCCGATCGATCAAGTTCTTCGTACGTACGTAACATGTCGATGTCGGCTAAAATGAATTTTGTTTCCAAATCTTTCAACTTAATTTCACCCACGTGTTTTTTTTTTTTTTTCCTTAAAGCCTACATATATATAACTGTCTATTTTATTTTATTTTTGATCATCTATAACTGTCCATTTTAGATATCCTAAAATATGTCGTGGAGAACATTTTTTGGTTAGGCAGATATGTTTTATTTTTTATTTTTGCCATGCAATAGGGTGTTGGTAAACTTGCTATGTTAATATTGATTAGATTAAGAGGAGAGTCAACCTTGTATATAATATATTCAAAAGAGTCGAACCCTAGACGTCATACTCCAAAGGAGCGCTACACGACCATTGGGTCAAACCCCAAGGTAGATATGTTTAATTTTTTTTAATTTTTTTTGATCCGGATATGTTTAATTCATCTGTGTCATTTTGTTTACTTACTATCTCATTTTCAAATGTTTCAAAAAAGGATGCAAAATTTCTGAAATTATATATGATTAAAAGTATTTTTGAAATTAGAAAATAAACACGACATTAATTGAAGAATTTAATTAACTCTTTTTTTTAAGAATACACACATTCGTTATATGTTTTCTTGCAATGTAAAATTTCCCATGTATAACAAATTATAACAAAATTAAACTGAATAAATTGCTAATTTTGATAACACGTATCGGACTTGGTTCCATAACCTTTCTAGAAACAAAAAATTGTAGTAGTTCGCGGAATTTCATGTATAACTTAGGACATTCACCATTGCAGTACTGGCATCTCTAATTTTACATTAAAAGCATTAGAGCATCTCCAACAGATCCCTCAAATGTTGTATGTCAAAAAATTTGAAAGATCATGCATGATATAAGTGCTCCAACAGATCCATCAAACATCAAATAATTTGAAGTCACCCGTCAAATTTCCTTTCTCTCTCTTCAAATTTAGGAATTACCCCACTCCTTAAATGTCAAAATATTTTACCATGTTGCACCAAATAATATTATAAAAAGTACTTAATTGTTTATTTTTACCCCAACTTGCCTATATATAAAGGAACTAGGGTTTGCCCATGCCTTCAGGCACGGCGCAACATAATTAATATTGTTTGAGAGATAGAGAGGGAGAGCCGTAGGATTTATGGAGCAAATAAATTGTTATGATTTATAGAGAGATAAGATTCAAAAACTGTTCTCCCTTATTACGTAGATATATGCATTTTTTACTTGTTTCACAGCAAAAAATAATCTCATGTCTTATTTTTATTTTATCATTTTGAACTTGAATTTCCAAATTTAAAAAGTTTAATTATTTGATAAAAAAACTAAGAAATTAAGTATTTGAGTTGAAGATACAACATTAGAAAGTTATTGCATATCCCACAACTGTATGGATAAGTAGTATTCAATATAAAAAGTTATGTGAAAGGTGTATCATTTTACATTAAGGGCTCGATTGGATGGTGTATACGGTGGATGTATTACACAATACACCCGGATTAAGGGTTAACACACCGTTTGGCAACCATTTCTTCCCCTGTATTAACTAAGCCCCGTATTCACTAATACACCCAGAACAGCCATAAATTATTGCTACCCTCCCAGGTAGCAATAGCTAATCTGGGTGTATACGCCTGATTTTTGACCAAAACACCCCTCCTCATCCCCTCCCCCAACGGCTCTCTCTCTCTCTCTCTCTCTCTCTCTCTCTCTGTGCTAACAAAGAGAGAAGAAAGCGAAGAAGAAGAACAAGCCACCACCACCACAAAAATACACACACAAAATATGTATGTATATGTGAGACTAGAGAGAAACATATATACTTGGGTTCCGTACAAATCGGAGAGAGAGACAATCAGAGAGACGATTGAAGAGACGGAGAGAGACGATCGAGAGACAGAGAGAAACGATCGGCGAGTGAGGACCAACGGCCGCCGCTGCTGCTTCTTTTCTCCTCTTCTTTTTTCTTCTTCGTTTCTGTCTGTTTCTCTCTCTCTCTCTCTCTCTCTCTTGAACGATAAGAACGAGGGGAAAAAAGAAAATTGATTTGGTGTATTTGGAACACATGAGAATGAAAATGAACGGTTGGATGGAAAAAAAATAGATGGTTGGAACAAATTGAAAAAGTTTTTTAAACTAAATAACATTCTAAATTTTTTTTATGAGTAAATAAAATTTATATTTTAAAAAAATCGTTATATTATTTGATTTATTGGTATAGTAAATTATTATAACTTAGAATTGTCGAAAAATCATTAAATATATTAAGTTTTGCAATTATATAATTAATGTTAGGCATAATAAAGTTTGGGACTGTACAAGGACAAAAGAGTCATTTAACAGTTTTTTACATTATACATCATTCCTTCTAATACATCATCCAAACCATCTACCTTTTAATACACCCTCAATAAATGTCACATCAATGTGAGTCCTCCCCTCTTAACTAATACCCCTTACTATCTTATCACTCCTTCATAAATAATACATCCAAAACACATACGGCATCCAATCGGGCCCTTAGATCAATAAAACTAAAGCTCCCTTCATCCTATGAAGATTGTCTTTTTTACTGTTCACTTCTCTCATAAAAATTCTCCATAGTTTCTAATTTATTGTATATTTCACCTCCAATATATATCTTGTTTGATAGGTTTTATTTAACTCTATTAGAATTGCTTTTATGACTATAAAATATTATGAATTAAAAAATATAGCCATTTTTTAAGAGACATGAATATTAAAAAAAAGACAATTTTTGTGGAATGGAGAGAGTAGAATATTATACTCCATCTGTCTCATAAAGAAAGTATATTTCATTGTTTATGTCTTTCATAAATGTATTCATATTTGCTGATATATAATGTATTTTAGATGGAATATGAAACTTGTTAGATAGACTCATTTATTTAAATAAAATTAAAAAAGTTATGATAAATAATAAAATTTAGATAATTTTTGAAAATGTGTGAGTAGTGAAAATGACTAGTGCACCAAAAAACTCATCATTTAAAATTTGAAAGATGGTAGCAAAGTATAATTTTGATACTAAATTTTTGAGAGATCGGATAGAGATGCTCTTAGAGTGGGGAGAAATTTTTGGGTGTCGGGTGGGTACTACGTAGTATTTGCTCAGTACATCAGGGCCGTTCATTTTTGTTTTGAACGTACGGCTCGGATTTGAAGAGACAAAAAGGAGAGAGAAAGATGAGAGAGAGTGATGGGGTGAGAGGGTTTCAATCGGGACCGTCCAATACGCTTTTGGACGTCCCGGATAGATTGCGTAAGCATCACGTGGACACAGTGGTACCCGCCCGGTACCCAAAAATTTCTCCTTAGAGTGCCGACACTGACCGTTGTGTATCCAAACCATTAGTACTCCTTTTTCTTTTTCTTTTCTGAAGGCCAAAGCAGTCTAAGCCAGTTTAAACACACCTCAATTAATTTTTTCTTCAATCCGTTCAAAAACAAGTCATCAACACCCGAAGTATAAAATTCACAATAAATTATTTTCTTATTGCCTAACCCGCAGAATCGAATTAAAATCAATTGTACGAGAAGTAAATCCACAAACCAACTAGACGCACTAAAACCCATCGCCTAATTGCTCCTGGTTATGGTTGAAGTGGTGAATAAAATTCAAAGGGTGTGGGGCAATAGTAGGACAGTGGACCAGTGGGGGGTGCAGCCCGTGGGAGAGGAGGAACATGCCCTTGTCGGTTATTCTCCAGAGAGAGAGAGAGAGTGTGTGTGTCTGAAAATGTCATCAATCTCTTCCGAGTCTTTTCTACCAATCCATCACTCCTTGGTTGAGTAATCTCACAGCACCAATGCCACCAAACCCCATTGATTTGTGTCCTCTCATGGATGGCTTCTATACTTCCGTGGGTTTGGATGGCT
>CM033790.1:21742566-21771101 GCA_019656835.1 Rhododendron ovatum | reverse complement strand
AAACAGAAATAAATATCAATTAACCAAAATGAATGACTAATATATGTAGTTGGATGGCCAAAATATGTATATTTTGACACTTATCAGTTCAACTTTGAACCAAGCACCTGCAACCTTGAACCAAGCACCTGCAAGCAACTTTGAACCAAGCACCTGCAACTTTGAACCAATTATCCGAACCTATTTTTTTTTAATTTTTGCTTTATTTAATTAATAATGTTTATACTCTGTATTTTTCTTTTTTATTTATTTAAAATTATTTTAGTGTTCCGATTTCAATCCAGTTGAATTGGCGGAAAGATCCTCTTTTTTTTTTATCATTTTATCTTCAATGGTCGTAATGAATTTTGGCCTCGCAGAATCAAATATCTCTTAGGGCTAATCAACGAGAGCCCTAGAGTCAAAATTTAACTATGGCCATTTAGGATAAAATGATAAGGAAACTAAAATCTTTCCACCGATTCAAACGGATTGAAATTTGAAACACTTAATTTTATAATCATAATTTTAATATATAAACTGTCTAAAAAGGTTGAAATCACGTATTTTTTAAATAAATTTTATATTTTTGAAATCTGCTAAACGAAATATGTCAAACAAGTCTAATATTGAATATGAAACTGTCGTCCTAGCGGATCTATGTTCATTACTTAGTTAATATTAAACTACCACAAAAATATAATTTTTCCGTTTTACATTATTACACCATCAATATTAGGCTCGTTTGATAGGTTTCGTTGAGTAGATTTCAAAGTATAAAATTTATTAAAAATAAATACGTGAAAAAAAAGTTATTAGCATTTAAAATTTTACAACAAAAAGAGAAAGAGAGAGTGCGGAGAGAGAGAGAGAGAGAGAGAGAGAGGAGAGAGAGGAGAGAGAGAGGGGTAAAAGGGGTAGGGGGAGCCATGTCGGGGGGGGGGGGGGGGGGGGAATTAGTAATGGTGATCTTGAGAGAGAGAGAGAGAGAGAGAGAGAGAGAGAGAGTTCTGCGATCGTCGAAGAAGAAGACATGGCGTGGTGGTCTGTCAAATTCAGAGAGAGAGAGAGAGTTCTGTGATCGTCGAAGAAGAAGACATGGCGTGGTGGTCTGTCAAATTCAGAGAGAGAGAGAGAGAGAGATAGAGAGAGTTCTGCGATCGTCGAAGAAGAAGACATGGCGTGGTGGTCTGTCAAATTCGGAGAGAGAGAGAGAGGATGGGTGTCTTCCTTTGCAGGGGAAACCATCCCACCCAAATCAAGGACACCTCTCATATTCCCTTCATCCCCTCATCCCACGTAACTCACAAAGTGGAAGAAGTAAATTTACCCTTTTAACCAACCAACCAAGAACGACATCCCAAGAATTGAGGGCTACAATTATCCAAATTGGGCCAAAATGCCAAGCAAAAAATAAGCCCAAACGTGATCTTCTTTAGAAGGGGTAGGAGATGCTAAATTCCGGTCAAAAACAGGTGCAATAAACCAGTATTCATAAGAAAGCTCCGAGTAATAGGCAAAACAAATTTTTGAAGCGCGCGAGTGGGAAGAAAGGGTATATTTGCTCTAAATTTTATTGGTGGTGGCGATCTCTCCGAATGTGCACAAAGGGAGCTTTCCAAGGCATCCAATATAGAGAGAGGGTGATATTTGCTATATTCTTCCCATGTGCCGAGATCAGTAATGTTGGGGTTTGTAACCAAGTGAGGCATTAAATTGATTAAATATTAATGCAATGATTGTTAGTATGGCATTGGGTGCAAAAAATGGTAGAGTTGGGCAACGGATACGAAACATGATAACACAACATGAACCGGACATGAAATTAATGGGTTAGGATTGAATATTTTTTACACGAAACATGAAAATTACATGACTCAAGAACACGAATTCTAAATGGGTTGGGTTCGGATTGAACACGCGAGACACGAAATTGACACGACCAACATGGTTATTAATCTGTGTCATCCATTAACAAAACACACACACACATACACACACGCACACACTATATATATATGGTATATTTGTAATTCTATATAGAGTTGGGCAACAGACACGATAACACGATACGAACCGAATACGAGGTTAACGGGTTAGGGTTGAGTATTTCTGACACGAAACACGAAAATGACATGACTCAAGAAACACGAATTCTAAATGGGTCGGGGTCGGATTAGGTAATTTGTGATACGAACCCGATTGACACAACACGAACACGACACGACCTGTTACCCAGGTTTAGAAAATGGTGCCCCAATCCATTATGGATTGATAAGCAATATAAATCTCTAATCTTTGATTGATTGATTAATCTTCAAATGTGGCCCAAAGATTTTTACTCTTTGGTTTTACTGCACAAGATACATAAGCGAATTGGAGTCCAATAAGGCGATTTGTTCTTGGCCAGCGAAAAAAACTCGTATGACCACTAATGATTCTTTATATTTAGAGCTAGGGATAAATATAGAGCTTGAGATTTTAAGGAAGAAAAAAAAAATCCTAAAAATTGAGCAGGGCTTATGATTTGGGTACTTTTTTTTCACAGTAAACACTTTCAATGCGATAGAACTCTTGTTCTATGATTAAAAAAAAACTCTTGTTGGGCCCTGTCACAAAAGTGATTTCCAGAATTACCCCTTTAATTTTTTTAAAAAACTGATTCTTCCCACACACAACATCTAACTGCTGGGGCAAAAATGTCAAATTACCCTTCCCCAAACCACCTACCCACGTGCAAAAAAAAAAAAACCACAGTGCTAAACAATGGATTCTTCCTCTTTTGCTTACAAGAAGACAAAAGAACATACTGCTTTCACACGGCTATTCTACAAGGTGTCAACAGTTTGCTACTGCTAGGTATTCCCCTTTCTCATTTTTTCCTTTTCTTCGTTTGTACATTTCATTGCTTTTACGTTGGTAGGGAAAAGAAAAAAAAGAAAGAAAAGTGAATGAAGATTGTGTGGAATAGTGGTCAACGAAATCCACGTTAGACCAAGAAGAAAATACCCTATAACTTGATTTTCACCATTTTTAATATAAAAAAAACAATCATAATTCAGTGATGATGAAATTGTTTTCATACAAATGAAGATGAGTAGGTTTGTCAAAATTTTTATTGAAAAAATTTAGGATAGGAGCAGAATGAAAAACACATGCTTTCTACTTTGGTTTCGGTAATTTTATCCCTATATATATGCTTACATGTTTATTTCTTTGTTTTCAATTAATTTGGTTTTACATAAACAAACAGAGTGAGAATTAGTTGAATTTTATCCCTATATCCCACCTATTGTTTGATCAAACAAACAAGTGGGAATTAGTCGAATTTTATCCCTATATCCCACTTATTGTTCGATCAAACATACAATAAGTGAGATTCAACCTGCACACACATCGCGTGTGGCCCGGCCTCTGGTCTACTATAAAAATCTTTTTCCAGACTTCATTTCCTCCTTCTTCTTCTTTTTGTTTCGTGGGTCTCTACTATCTATTCATAGCAACTTGGATCTTCCATACTGTTATCTATGCTTTGTTTTAAACTTGTGAAAAAGAAGAGAAATGAAGGAAAAATTAAAAAATTTCTCTCCCATTGTTTGGTTTGGGAAGAAAGAGGAGATAGATTATAAATATCTAAAATTATAAACAGTAAAAATTCTCTTTAATTTTTCTCCCATTTTATTCAAGTTCCAAACAGAGCATTAGGCTATGTTTGGAATTTGTGAAAAGGAAAATAAAAAGAGAGAAAATGTGAAGAAAATAGATTCTTTTCTCTTATTTGGTTGTAGAAAGTAAATGAAAAGAAACTATGAGAAAAATAAATTTCTCTTATTTGGTTTCAAAAGGAAATGAGAGCTTTTTCCTTTATTTTCATTTTCCTCAGCGTTCCAGAGCTTTCTCCTTTCTTTTCCTTTCCCTGACATAGGAACCAAATAACCCCTAAGAATTTTTTTTTTTATTTTCCTTTCTTTTCTTTCATTTTTCATAGGTTCCAAACAGAACTTTAGCCTTTTCAGCCTTGAAGTTGGTCCAGTCCAACAATCTCAGTAGGCCGAACTCCAGTCCATTCTCACCCAACCCAAGCCCAAATAAACGGTTACCGAACTCCCAAGAAACACACCACACCACCCCCGTTTCACCGTCCCTCCAAGCTACTCTGAACTTTTGCTTCAATTTTTTAACGTTTAAACCCTAGAAAGTACAACACGACGACGAGAGACCGAGACAACAGGGTTTAAGCTCCCCCCAAGTACGAAGCCCTCCATTCCAATTTCTCCATGACCTCCAACTCTGCCCACTACTCCTAGCCAAAACCCGCACCGCCAAATCCAAATTCGAAAACTCGCCGTCGATGGCTGCCTCCAGGCTTTCCACCTTCGCAGCGGTGGCGGCCGCCACAGCCGCAGCTTCCTTTCCGGCGCTCTCCAACCGCGCCTACGCCGACGGCCCGTTCCGCTTCTCTCCATTCTCTTCTTCTCCCTCCCCTCCGTCCCAACAGCAGGCCGACCCTCCCAATTCAGACGCCAAGTCCGCGGCGCCACCGGCCGCCGACGAGCCGAAAGGCGGGTTTGATCCGGAGTCGTTGGAGAGAGGCGCCAAAGCTCTCCGGGAAATCAACAGTTCTCCCCATGCGAAGCAGGTTTTTATATCACTGTAGATATGTATATGTGTTTTCTGGGGACTTTTTTTTGTCGGTTTGTTTAAGTACGTGGTTTTAAAAGTTAGTGTTGTTTTTGAAGGTGTTCGAAATAATGAGGAAGCAGGAACAGACGAGGCTTGCTGATTTGGCGGTGGAGAAGGCGCACTACGAAGCGGTTCAATCGCAAGCTGCCATTGTGAGTGATTGCTGTTTGATTCTACGTATAGGGCAGTTTTTGCTACTATGCTCTAACGACCAACTTATGCATTGATATTTTTGAGAGAGTCCCGGAAAGTTATTTGAGTTACGATAACCTGAATCGGTGCCAATATTTCGGTGCCAGTATTACTGTTGAATTAAAGGTTTCTGTTGGCACCCAATTGATGGTGAGAAGGATTAGTCCAAGATATCCAGCTTGTTAAGTATATTACTTTACTTCTTGTTAGTGTGACAGTACAGGTATCACATATGAAACTAATTGGTTAGTGCATTTTCATTTGTTTGGATACCCTCGTGCTTAGATTTCCTTTTGATATGTTTCACCATTGCTTGATGCAAAAGGAAACTTTGGTGTGGAGAATTGTATAGGGTAACCGGTAAACTTTTTCTTCTTTTTCTTTCTTTTTTTTTTTTTTTTTTCTGGTCAATTAATAGGAACACTGCCTTTGCCCAACTTTTGGTTTATATGCTTGTGGTACCTGTGCTGAGTAAAGTGCATCTTTCTTTAACTGATGGTTCATGTGTGTGTGTGTGTCTTACATGTACTGATATAAGTGTGTTCTCTGTCTAATGGTTTGTTTGGTTCACAATTTGAAATAAGTAAATTTAAACATCAAAATATCACGTATAATTTGTGTTTGGCAAGAGCAGAAACTTAACCGGTAATAAATACTTTTTTTTGTGATTCCAGACAAACATAAAAATAAAGCTTTTATAAGCTTCTTTTTCTTTGGTGAATAACGAATGTGATTTCCATTGGTGCATATCATTTTCACTTGCCCATGGTTCATAGGTAATTGCATCTAGCTATCCTATTAGGGTTATAAAAAGCGGTCGTGACAACGCATGTCATCCAACCCAAGGGGTTAGCTCAAGTTGTTAGGGTTGGAGTTAAGTTCCTTACTTAAAAGCTCAAGCTTGTAGTTCGACTCCCACTAAGAACAAGTCCTTTGGGCCACCCTCCACGGCGTCCTCGCAAGCAAATGCTTTTGCTGAATGAAACAGTTAGCCGGCTCTTGTTTAGGGTGCAGCCATGCAACCTGAGGCTGCGGTTCATGGGAACGGTTCCAAGTTAGCAAAAAAAAAATCTTATCCCCATCGTGATGGAAGTTACCCTAGGGAAAGACTGACAATAATGTAGATGTGGAAAGTACTACCTTGAGTCTGTTACTGGACATGTGCCAAGAGTGTCTCTTAAACAGATCTCCCGATTTCGAATAATTGTTTGAGGAAGGTCATTATGCTTGACAACGTTTCAAGAATAGCATTCTCGCACAAGGACTGAATGAATCATTCTGGAGAATCAGTGGACCACCACAAAAATAGGAGCATGTTGTGAATGGTTCAAGGAATCCCAAGATAATATTTATACTAACATGCTGCCAAGGCAAAGCGAGGATGAAGTGGGGTATAGAGGTTGGTGTTTTGCTTGCAATGTTTAGCCAATTGACATATACGACATTTACTAATGATTTTGCTAACATCCTTTGCTAAGCATGGCCAATTAACTTGACATTCAACCTCCTCAATAATCTCATCTCGTCTGGAATGGCCTGAGAGACCGCTACCATGAACTTCTAAAATAAAAAATTCCTTGACAAGGTGCATGAAAATGGAATATAGGGCTAGGTGGCATGATAAAGGTACACAGTGTAGAAACAAATCAGCAAAGGTTGTACAAGGGTCAGTAGTCAAATGCTGAGAAACCTCTTGGAACTTGGGAAAGCTGTGATTTTGATTTTGGAGGGCAAGGTGACACAATGATTGAGTGCATTTGTGACCTTGTTGTCGGATTCAAATTTGTATTGTAATACAAATCTGTATACGAGGATCGGGGTATGAGTTTAGATTCTTTTGGGAGCTTAGGTAACAAAGGGCCTCATGATAGTAGATCAAAAATTAATGTGGGAGGAAGTAATGGCTCCAATGACGCCATGCTTAATAAATGCATATAGGTAGGGCTGCAAAAGAATCAAGCTGCTTGCGAGCAGGTCATGGCTTGGCTCATTAAGGCTCGGCTCAACTTGACTCGTTTAGTAATCGAGCCGAGTTCAAGCTCGAGTTTTGGGCTCGTTTACTAAACAAGCCGAGCTCGACACTCAAAACCTCGGCTCAGCTCGTTTAAAGAGGCATGTTAAGTAAATTAGCCAGGCTCGGCTCGTTGAAATGCCTTGACAAAAGAAAATATTGTGGTCGAGATCCAGTTGTAGGCTCATTAGTGAACGAGCCAAGCTCAAACACTACAAAGCTCAGCTCGTCTCGTTTACACCCCTACATATAGGTCGTTGTGAAAGGTGGAGTTCTATTGCTTCACTTGACTTAACTTGGCCTAGTACTCCTGCAATTCCAACCTCAGTGATGTGCATCTTGAAGTCGCAAATGACTCGAGAAGCGCTGTGAGTCGACACAATATCACCTTTCTTGAGTCAGTCAGTGATAGGCTGATAGGGCATACGATAAAGAACAATCCTTTTGCTAAACATCAATAGATGGTACCTAGCCTGTGGAAACACTGAGCGCATGGAAGTTTCTGACTTCTAGGCTCAAGCCAATCGACAATTGCATTGATCTTGTCTGGATCAGCAGACACATCCTTGAAAGATACAACGTAACCTAGAAGACAACCTCGTCAATGAGTAATGGTCACTTTTTAAGGTTGCTATAGAATTGGCCTCCTCTAATTTTCTATGGCGGTAAATTACGTTACTAGAAATTATGTCAGAAAATGATGGTTGCGGTATTTGGACTTCAATTTGGGAACAAATTTGATGCAGTTCAATCATATTGTTCTTTGTTCTTATTTTCTGTGGTGTCAAAGTAGTTGCATCTCCTACAATTTATCTCACAACAGTCGTGTTTGGGTGTTACGGTAGGTGCCAGATATGCAAAGACATTCTAGATACTTGTTTAACTTAAGGAAATACTTGACACATACACGAGTAATCATGCATTGTCCAACTTATGGCCCTAAATGTTAATGGGCTTCCATAAGGTCCATTAGTTATGCTTTAATTACAATAGGAGTGTGATAATATTTCTCTTATATTTCTTCTAAATTCTCAGTTGCCTCGCATAGCTCGGAATTTGTTATTTTTCATTTTTTAGATTTCATTTGGTTTATTTACTTGTTTTCTGTGGTACCTTACTATGTCTATATCTGCGTTGGCAGGACAAGCAGCGGAAAATGGCCGAGGAACAAAGGAATTTAGTACAACAACAGTCACAGGCAAAGGCCCAAATGCTACGATATGAGGATGAATTAGCTAGAAAAAGAATGCAGGTGAAGGACTAATCTTCTATTTGTTATTTGCCACCAAGGTTGCGTACTTCAGTATTTGACCGGAGCAGTAGGCTCTTTCATACTTTGTGAAACCTTCTTTGATTTTTTATCTTAGAGAATATGACTTTTATAGACTCAACTGTTCAAATCCAGTCGCTGTTGAGATATGAACAACTTTGATCTGTACAATAATTTTTCTTTAGATTTGATTACACTGTTTACGTATGTTTGGCACAACATTGATATGAGAGTCAGAAGATTTTACTGCCGTTAATATATGTTTGATGTCATTTTTTCAGACAGACAATGAAGCTCAGAGGAGACACAATGCTGAACTGGTTAGGATGCAAGAGGAGTCCTCCACAAGGAAAGAACAAGCCAGAAGGGCAACTGAAGAACAGATACAAGCTCAGCAACGCCAGACTGAAAAAGAGAGAGCTGAGATAGAACGTGAAACCATAAGAGTGAAGGCCATGGCTGAGGCTGAAGGTCGGGCCCATGAAGCAAAACTGACAGAGGACCACAACAGAAGAATGCTTATTGAACGGATCAATGGCGAAAGAGAGAAGTGGCTTGCTGCCATTAATACGACCTTTAGTCACATCGAAGGTATACAAAAACCCATCCGTGTGTTTGTATTCTCGTAGGATTTGTTGATGAGTTCACAAGTTGGCTCTAAGGCCATCCACAATGGTATAATCAAAAGCCAATTGTTTTTAAAGTTACAATGTTGGTGCAAAAAATGGCTCACAATGGTATAATCAAACTTAGCAACATCCTTAGAAATAATCAAATTTTGGACTTTGGATAATCAAAACTAGCAACCTTTTTCAATAATCAAAATTTGTGGACCCCACACCACATAAGTAAATTGGTTCCAAAATTTGTATACACGCGTGTTTCAACTAGTATTTTCTTCTCCTCTTTTTCGCCTACTCTATATCTTCTTCACTTCACCCACATACTGTTTCTCTTTCTTTTCCTTCAAAAGTGAAGCTCATATCTCTCGATCATCTATAATTCAACCCATCATCGCCATTTCTATTTTATTCCTTTTTCGTTCCTCCCCTGTGGTTGAGTACATGAAGAACCTTGCATTCTTTTCCAAATTCAAGAACGCATTTGATTTTTTTTGGAAGATTAAGCAAGTGGTGGATTTGTGATATTAGTTTGGTTAGATAGGTTACAGGAATTGGGGTGTGGGGGGGGGGGGGGAATCGGTGTTGTTTTGATAGAGAACACTGGGAAGAGCGCCATATGTTTGAGAGAGAGAGAGAGATTGATTGTAGTGGACCCCTTATTTTGGTTATAGACTAGAAGTGACCATTGTGGATCTTAATATTGTTAAGCTTAACAACCTCTTAAATGAATAATCAAAAGCTAATGTGTGAACTTTTGGCTATCCATTTTTTATTTTAGCTCTATGGATGGCCTAAGCATGAATAATTTATTAAGATGGTAATTATGCTGCATTTTAGGTTTATATGTGTTGGGCTTCCATCATTCCTTGTGTATTTGATGTGGATTCAGAGAGCCAATTATATTTTTGTTTTTTAACTAATCAAACCTAGTAGTCATGATTCACTAAGTTGACTTTTGACAGCATTGTTGACTTTTGCAGTGCTTGTTCATGTCAACTTTTGCAATCGGTAAATTAATTTTGAATGTGTTTTTTTCTTATTTTGATGTGCAGCAGTAATAGGTGTTGTTTACTGAAGTTTCACGTCCATATAATTGAGGATACACCTCCAATTGCAGTATTTTTATTTTTTAATAGTTGTACACCTTGTTCCATTGGATGTATAGTTTTATCAGATGCATTGTATGTAATGTAGTTGTATTGAGCTGTTAGAAGTGTACGACATTAAATATTTTTAGTCGTTATGATCCTTTGGGTCAAACTAAGTGAAGTCTTTCTGACACTACTATTACTTAACTGCAATATTCAGGGGGGGTGAGGATTCTATTAACTGACAGGAGCAAGTTGATTATGACTGTTGGAGGAGTTACAGCATTAGCTGCAGGAGTTTATACTACGAGGTCTGCATGTTGTTTTCCACAATATTTTTGTGTTCATTTATGTCAACAAAAGGATTACGTGGGGTAATTTTATGGTTTATGGCAACTTCTTTCCGTTTAGCAACTATTGGGTTTGTTGCCACCTAGAGATTTTATGCGTTACTGAAGCATTGTTTATCAACTTGGAAACAAAGCTAGGAACAAAACTAGTCACATATGCATTGGGACCCCCTACCCTAAGTTTCTAACCAAAGGCTGCAAAGGAGGCTTGCTCCTCGAAGTGTGTCTCCTCCATCCTCATTCCTAAAAACTGTACATTCTATATACCAATCTTTGCCCTTAATGCCATGGTTCAAGTACATAGTGGTTGTGTTCTCATCACATGTATTGGTTTAGAGCATTTAACTTACCCCCTGAACTGCTAGGTAGCCTTGTGAAACAGTCTCCTGGGCCTGTGCAAAAATGGCTGAGTGGGGCTTGATGACTTCTCCCCAAAAATTGCCCACATCGCATTTTTAACGTGGTGATATACTTCTTTTCCACTTCCGAAAGAAAAGAAAAAGAAAGATTTCTCTACCTGAGTCGGGCATGTTCACTAACCTTGCCTTGGAAATTTCATTATATGGACGTGACAGGTAGTTTTCGTTTTAACCAAAGGAAATAGCATGGGTTTAATTCAAATTTTTTTGTTATCGGATTTGTAACAACTCTGGCAACCCCGCCCCAATCACCACCACCTATGTATGAGGCCCTCCTAATGTGTAGTACTCCCAAATTGCTTGCTCATTTTGGGAAATCATGCATTTTGCATGCAAAATATAATGTATAAGCATGGGGTTTTTTTATCAAAGATTTTTACACCAATTTGATGATCTCATTGAAAAGAAAAAATTGGTGTACATTTTTTTCAAATTTTTTTTCTTCATAAACACATTACTTTGCAAAATGCACAGTTTCCCAAAAGATGCAAGCAATTTGGGACCGAGAGAGTGGCTTTTTTGAAGCAAAGTTCCTACTAATAAGAATCTCTCTATTCTCTCTCCCTTCGCGAGCGAACTTAGCAATTGGTTTGCAGTCTGGTAATTCTTTCATATCTAGCTCATGCTTACACATAGACATGGGAAGAGGAGCGAAGCTTTTTCAGTCTGTCGAGTGGACTGTGCATTGTTTTTATTAATGCCCAAACTATTTAGGTACAAGGGTGAGTACCAACTAATTTTGGTCTGATATTATCGTGTTGTTCTAGAGAAGGCGCCAGAGTTACTTGGGGTTACATCAACCGGATTTTGGGGCAACCATCTTTGATTCGAGAATCTTCCATTGGAAAGTTTCCATGGTCAGGTATAGTTTCTCGAGGAGCAAACAGCCTGCGTAATTTTGGTACAGCAGCAACGGCTGTGTCTTCAGAGAGCAAAACCAAGTTTGGAAACATTGTTCTTCATCCTTCCTTGCAGAGAAGAATAGAGCAACTTGCTCGGGCTACAGCAAACACAAAGTCTCACGAGGCACCCTTTCGTAATATGCTATTCTATGGCCCTCCTGGCACTGGTAAAACCATGGTTGCAAGGGAGATAGCTAAAAAATCGGTATCATTTGAGTACTCTCTCTGTATATAAAATGCCTGTTATTAGGTACCTGTGCCTTATGACTAGTGAGGAAAGAATTGAGTTGTTTCTTTTTTACTATCTTTACTATTGAACCTTGTTTTTGCAGGGTTTGGATTATGCCATGATGACAGGAGGTGACGTTGCGCCACTTGGTCCGCAAGCCGTTACCAAAATTCACGAGATATTTGATTGGGCTCGAAAATCAAAGAAAGGATTACTGCTCTTTATTGATGAGGCTGATGCTTTTCTTTGCGAGTAAGTTGCCATCATTCTTGCATGTTTTGTTAGCAATGACAATGCGTATTTCGTAAGCAAGCAGTTAAATTACTTGGAGATAAGTACAGTCGACTAAACATCATTGTGTACTTCCACTTGCTTATAGAGTTCTGCTAATAAATTTGTGGAATTGCCAATCATCTTGGTGGTAGGTAATTTTGTACCGAGGTTATGTTTGTTAGTTAACCTCTGGCTTGATTGGGAAGGTGGCTGACCTCAGTTAAGCCTTGAGGGAAGTTATCCGGTGTCTTCCTGTGTTAAGTGGAAGTGGCTTGTACTATTGTTATAGATTTAATATTAATCATAAAGGCTGACATGTGTGTGTGTGTATATGCATGCCACCTTTCATGACTGAAGTTACATCAGAATATAGCTACCGAAGAGCGGTGGTGGTTGGTTAGTTGATTTTATTTTACCTTTAGGACTGACTGACTGACTGAATAATTGAATCCAGGCGTAACAGCACACACATGAGCGAAGCTCAGAGAAGCGCATTGAATGCATTGTTATTCCGTACAGGAGACCAGTCAAGAGACATAGTTCTTGTGCTTGCCACAAACAGACCTGGGGATCTCGACAGTGCTATCACTGACCGCATAGATGAGGTGATAGAGTTCCCAATTCCTCAGGAGGAGGAGCGTTTCAAACTGTTGAAGCTCTATTTGAACAAGTATTTGGGTGGTGATGAAGGTGAAGGTGACAACAGCGGCAGCAGCAGTGGGGCGTCTAAGTGGGGATCTTTGTTTTCTAAGAAGGGAGCGCAGAAGATAACCATAAAAGATTGTCAGACAATGTTATCCGAGAGGCTGCTCAGAAGACAGAAGGTTTCTCGGGCCGAGAGATAGCGAAACTCATGGCCAGTGTTCAAGCAGCGGTTTATGGGCGCCCAGACTGTATATTGGACTCGCAGCTTTTCAAGGAGATTGTTGATTACAAGGTTGCAGAGCATCAACAGCGAATAAAATTGGCATCTGAAACTGCTTAGTTAGCGAGCTCGTTGTCGGGATAGTAATTACATGCGGAATGTTTTACTTGCAGGGTAGAGATATAGGGCTCTCTTGGTTCCCAATTTTGTTGTCTACATTTTGTTATTTATATTAATCTTCAACTACAACATTTATTAAACTCAGTGTTAAAATTACTTTTGGTATAGCAATCTATCTATCTATTTATTCTATTCTATATTTATTCTATTCTATATATAAAGGGAGAGCACTATTTGGCATGGACTTCCCATTGAGGCGGCTCACATTTCGCTCTATTTTTTGGTATTTTACCTAATCTCTGCACCCAATGGCTCTGGGGGCAAATAAGTAAAGTACTGTGGTCACTAATGCACCCACGTACGAACTAAAAGCAGTTAAGTATCAAACTCAGAAATAGTTCTCTGTACTCTTCTGTTCCATACAGCACTTCGGAAAACTCTATTGCCGCCAAACCCCTTAATGCATTTACAAGTTGCAAGAAAAGCAGGTTTTGAAACTCGAACAACTTCTTCTGTCCATTGTCCAGTAGTACTTTTTGTAATTCCGTCCGTTTACCCATTGTGGGATGTAAGAGGGGAAAGAGTACCTGAGGTCGCCTTCCGGGTATATGGCGGTTAATACAATGATGCTCAAGACCACCGGAGGTGGAGGAGGAGAGAGCTCGGGGCGGACTTAGAGAGAGAGAGAGAGAGAGGGATGGCAGTGAAGAGTAGGTGTGTGTTAGGTTCTTGAATGCTTGTTGTATGCTTGTCTTTTATATGAGCCTTGGAGATGAGGGAGAGCCAGGTGTGAGGCTCTTTCCCATTAGTGGACAGAGTGGAGGTTGACCTCATTTTCTCTTTTAGTTCCAAGTCAGGCTTTGGAGCCTGTAATCAAGGAACCAACAGAGGCTATTTTGGTGATACATGGAGACCCGTATCATCTGTCGAGTCAGACGAGGTATGATACAAGCTCCGAGACGTTAGGCTGTAGGTATGATACTTCTTCCGAGATGTCAGATGGCGGTCAATGCTCCCTCTCTCTCTAGGACCGGTCAAGTTAGAGCTTGTCAGAAGCAAGCTCGTCCTGCTTGACAAACCCCTTGCTCTAGCCTCCAAACCACATTCCTCCTTAGGTCCCGAGTGAGGTACCTAGGCTCTACTCCCGGCCTAGAATAGTGTATAGAGTCGCCTTTAAGTATTCGTAGAGTCTTCAAAATGTTAAGTAAGAGATGAGGTACCCGGAGGTGACCTCACTCCTCTATGGGTGGAGAGTTCCTGGAGGAGGTCTTACTCCTCCGGAGATGGAGTTTGTGGAGGAAGTTTGTTTCGGCAGAGGCAAGATTTGTGGAGGAAGTCTCCTCCTGGGAAGAACGTATAACTTGTGGAGGAAGCTTCACTTTGGCGGAGGCAAGGTTTGTAAAGGAAGTCTTGCTCTGCCAGAGGTGAGTATCATGGAGGAAGCCTTGCTTCTCCTGAAGGTGAGAATCGTGGAGGAGGCCTTGCTCCTCCTGGGAATTAGTATTGTGGAGGAGGCCTTGCTCCTCCTGGAGGTGGATATTGTGGAGGAGGCTTGCTCCTCCTAATGGTGGACATTGTTTGTGGAGGAGGCATGCTCCTCCTGGAGATGAATCTTGTGGATGAGGCATGCCCCTTCTGGAGGTGAATCTTGTGGATGAGACATGCCCTTTCTGGAGGTGAACTTTGTGAAGGAAGCCTTGCTCCTCTCGAATATGGTCACTGACGGGATTCTTGGAGAAGATGCATCTGATTGCGAGATATATCATATACTCACACCCACAATGACGACTTTGGTTGGATGGATACGATTCATACAGACAGAGTAGCACTTAATTTGCTTCCTAACTTTCTTTCTTGGCTGAAATTGATTCTTACGGGAATGGTTGCTTTTGTTTACCCCTCCCTCATCTCTTGAGTTGAGTCCTTTTCAAAACCAATAAAATACCCAAATTCAGTGCACTTCTTGTCTTTCATGGTACGGTTTGATCCTCATCACTTGCCCAAGCATTTCGTGTGCCCAAAACGATAGTTATAATTTATTGTGGAAATAATTAGAATTAATCTAGCTTGCACACTCATTTTTACTGACAGAAAAGCACATTAAGTAGCGTAATTGTTGTTAAAATATGTGGTTCTACCCGCCCAAACCACATGCCTGATTCCAATCCCTTTTGGGCTACGAAAGGGGGGAAATAGGGATTTATTAAAGCTTAATCCGAAAGAGGCCCATGGACCTTATCATGCGTTTATTGTAATAATCTGAACCGTTCATCTTGTGAGACCCGCAAAATAGAATATTCATGCATTAAATTAGCTTTAACGGATATCAATAGCTATATCAAAAATTAAATTTTGATTTATAAAATAAACGGTTATGAACAATTTAACTAAAAAATCTAGTTATAGAATCTGGCTATCCGTTTTAAAATAAGAAATCAACTTTTGATATGTCTATTGACGTTCAGTTAAGCTGATTTTTTTTGCATGGATATGTAATTTTGCGTGCCTTATGATGAACGATTTAGATTACTGAAGTGAACGATTGGTAGGGTCCATAATGAGCAACAACGGAAAAACCATAATTTCCGCCGAAGCAGGACAGAACTTAACCTCTGTCGGTAGATTGAAGGTACGTCTTGGTGTACTACAACAAGAAACCAACGCTTTTAATACGTGTATTTCCAAGCTTAGAAAGAACGCAGCTTTTGGAGAGAGAAGCTCTGGGGTGGGTTCCCCCCTTCTATTTTACCATTTTCGTTCACCATTCCTTCCTCTTCTCCTCTTATCTCTCGTCTCGAGACTTCTCCTCTTTTTCTGTTTTTCTTTTAACGTTCATGGTTGTGAAGTAGTTGAGACTCTTTTATTTGGGAGCTGAAACCTTCTACTCTCCCCATCATTTTTGGACTCAGGAGCCAAATTTAGGATTCTAAGTGTGGTTTCTTCGAACCAGTTCATTGGCAACAGAGACGGCGTCTGCCTTCAGTCTACAGCGAGACGAGTTCGAATTGGTGCGGCGGGTCATCTAGGGGGGTTTGCTCTGTGTTTATACCTGGCCTCTCAACTTCGACCTCTCCAACTCTTCTTTACGAGTGTGTTCGACGGGTCCGGCTTTGGCGCAGTGATTCCAGGCGGCTTTTCTTCTTTTTTGTTTTGTTGTATTTTATTTTGTTAGTTTTTTGTATTTTGAGACCGGTAGTGTCCCCTCTTATTGTATTGTATTTAGTTGGTTGGGTCTGTTAATAATATTGGGTTGACCTGGTTCAGTCAAAAAAATATGGGTATTTCCTAGGAGAAATTTTGGGTGCCGATTGTGTATCACACTCATGTTACTCTATTTGCGATCGGGATCGTCCAAACGTATTTTGGACGGTTGGATTTTAGGGAGAGAAAAAGAGGAGAGAGAGTGGTGGGGTGAGGGGAGAGAGAGAATAAATCTTGGCTGTCGAATACACGTTTAGATTCTAATAAAAAAAAAAATACACGTTTAGACGGTTCGCATCATCGACAGATACCGCCACGTGATACGGCATAAAAAGAACTTTTCATTTCCTAGACCATAACCAAAATTAATGTACTTATTTTTGAATGGAAGATAATATATTATGAGAGAATTATCTATTTCATAGAAAAATAAAAATTTTAGCGGGACGAGTTCTAATTAATTAGGACAAAGGTCAAAGAACCAACCGGAAGCCAGGGTCTGGAATCAATGCTTAATATAGTTAAAAATAATAATAATAATAATAATATATATATATATATACAGTCCACTTCTTATAAGGGCGCCCTTACCGTATTACGGTAAGGGCTTCCCCTTTTCTCCCCTTTCCCGATCAAATTTTGATGATCCGAGCCGCTTAATGTGTTTAGAACGTGATTTTAAGGGTACCCGCGAAAAATCAAAAAAAAAAAAGACCGGGAAGGGCTTGATTTGAGCAGTTTTTATTTGAACCGTTCGATAAAATACAAACAAAAACTGCTCGGATCAAGCCCTTTCCGGTCTTTTTTTTTGCTGATTTCTCGCGGGTACCCTTAAAATCACGTTCTGAACACATTGAGCGGCTCAAATCATCGCAAATTGGTCGGGAAAGGGACGTCCTTACCGTAATACGGTAAGGGCGCCCTTATAAGAAGTTTTGTGTATATATATATATATATATATATATCCGGTCCAGGGTATGAATTAATTTGGCCAAATAATGGAGCAATTAAAAGCTAGTCCTAGTAAATTCGTGTTGTGCTTGTCCGGTGAGGAGTGAAGCCCGATGTAATTACGGAACACGAATCACTTGATACCCACCAGCGTTCCAAAAGTTGCGCCCTGCTGGCCGACTCGATAGACACGCGTCATTCCAATCACGAAAATCCGACACGTATCCCCCTCGCTGCTATACGTTTAACGCTATATTAACAGAGACCAGGCCACCCTTAATTTCCACTAAAACCGTTCCCAATAATTACACCACTTCGATCTTCTTCTCCATTAATAATAATACACAAAACTAAAACCAAAATACTACTCCTTTTTTAGCAATATATACTACAGATCGATCTCTCTGAGTAGCAGAGCAGAGATGGGAAAGAGAAGTGCCTCGTTTTTGCTGGTGTTATTGTGGGTGGTTGTTGCTGTGTCTGTGGTGGAGGTGTGCTGGTGTTGGGGCGAGGAGGATCCTAATGTTTATAACAACGCCGCAAGGACGACGACAGGGTGAATCTGGGGGAGGAGAAGGCGAAAGTGAAAGCGGAAGAAGCGAGGCAGGGGGCGGCGGAGACCATGCATGACGCCAAGGACAAGGCTGATACTTGGACGATTGGGCTTTTGGCAAGTTCTCCGAGTAAGCATGCTAATTACTACTTTCATCCATCCTTCCTTCCTTCCTAATTACTACTCCTTTACGATCTTACTCTATATATACACACACACACACACTCCTTCACAATTGATATACATAGATCAATTACATACGATCGCAAAACTATTATTTTCTTAATTTCCCGTTGGAGCAAGCCGGCGATGCTGTGCTCCACGTGTACTATTGTTTGTGATTGACTTACAGCCACACACAATCATACAAATTTACTCGCATCATCAAACATACATCAAACATGTGGTTCGCTCACGGACCCACAGCATAGTGTGTGTGGATCCCATATTTTATATGAGTGAGTTTGTGTGCTTATATATTAATTATTATGTACAGTATGTGCGGGTCTCGTATTTAATGTGAATGAGTTTATGTTATTGTATATTGATTGTTCACATATATAGGATTATGTCGGTAAACTAGGCAAAAATGAGGGTGGGACCCATGACTCATGTATCTGCACGTCCCATTATATCTGCTGTCTGATTTGGGACTGCACTTCTGTCCTGTTCCAAGTGTGCGGATCAGTTTGCCTACCCTGCTCTATGATCTGGCCTTATTGTAAACAAGGTTTTAAATAATGGACACGTTACGGTCACAGTATCGTTTAACGGTATCCACAGTAAGAACAATACGTAGCAGGGGAATCGGTATGGAATCCGTATGTAACGGGAGAAGATATTCAATGTTGATGGGACAAAGTTGAACACGAATCTAGACCACACATTGGTGTGGGGTCCCCCAGTGTGTAGATTCTATATCAATCTGTAATTCAAATTCGTTCTCAACCTTGCCAGGGACGTTAAGGTCATGAATTTTAAAAAATCATTTTTGACCAAAAATAAAATTGTGCTTAAATCACTCATAACGGTCAATTTGTAAGACTCGTCGAATATTATTGACACGTTAAATTTAAGTTGATCGGCCACCGTAATCACTTGATAATCAGTAGTTCTTAAAGATGGTTCATTTGTCCATTTTTCCCCAATAAACGAGTTTTAATAAAGTAGTCAGTAGAAGTCCGATCAATTTGGATCTTTGCATGGACATATTATCTGATGAGTTCTCAAAACATAAACCTCTAGGATCCTGGTAAAAGAAGAAATCATGGATTATACATATGTAACCAAAAAGAAAAAGTCTATATATCTTAAAACTTTGAAAATATGTTTTAAAATTGAGGTTGGACTTATCATCTATTCAAGTGAGAAGGGAAAAAGGAGAATTAAACGGGTTAAACGGTTAACAGAAGATGATTTGTAGGTCAAGATCTTTGTTCTAAGCAACTAACATGTTGTGCTTGGATGGGATTGGATTGGGCTATGTCTCCAAGCTTTTCTTCTTTTGAAAATTAACTCTGCTTGTTCGCGTTTTGCTATATGCCTATCCTATCCGTGATCAATGCAATTATGTTTGAAACCTAGGATAACGAGCCAAGAGATTTGCCAATATGTCTGTGAAGATCAACATTGTGGCGAATTTGTATAGAAAGAAATAAGTTTCATATTCCGAAAAGAGGCGCTACTTAGATTATTGTTGTTAAAACCTGTCTACTAGTTCACCACAATAACTAACTGGTATGTCTGTTACACTTAGGTCAATCCTGTGGCTTATGAGCCAGCAGTTAATCGAGAAGTAATTTACTGAAGAAGAAAATATGAACAACCGCGTATTCTCTACAATTGTTCAGTTCAACTCAAAGGGTTGTTTGTACTTAGATTTAGTCCTAATTTTTAACGTGAAGAATGTTTACTTCAATAAAACACAACGGAGAGACTCAAAAAATAAGGGCAAATGTCAAGCAGGAAAAGCAGTCCAAGCTTAGAATGCTGAAGGTATCATAGTCATAGGCATTGGAATGTTTTGAATGTTTTCAAAAGTGGGTGATATCCGGAAATGAATGTGGCACGCTAATTGTTTGGACTTCGGAGGTGTCTCAAGTTTAGAGCAGACATCATTCTTAAAAAATCTCCAAAAAGCAGATTCATTTGGATCAATTGATCTTCAATCGACCAAAATCAAGTGTCGGATCCATCTGCAAATGTATTTTTAGCCTTTTAAAAATTGAGTGATTTGTCTTGGCTGTATTTTATATGGCTTTTAATCATCTGAGTTCGATGATGCTTAATGTCAGGGGATTTGGATTCGATCAAGAGGATGCCAAAGAGGCAGCTCATAGGGTCATGGATAAAGTTGGAGATGCTGCGTTAAAAACTACACAGACAATGAATTCTGCTGCATCCGGTGATTGTCTCTTTAATTTTCCTGGCGTTAAAATCTTTGCTTTGTAACCCCTTTTCATAACTGTCAAAATACATGTTCCTGCAGAAGCATCAAAATATGCTGCTGAAAAGGCTGGTCAAGCAGCCTACTTGTCTTCGGAGAAGATGGGCGATGGAAAGAGCTATGCTTCTGACAAGGCAGATCGAGCAATGGACATGACCAGTGATGCTAAGGACAAAATGGAAAGAACAATGTCACATGGGAGAGATAAAGCTTCCGAAGCATGTTCCTTGGCTTCCGAAAAGGCAGACCAAGCAAAGAATATGGCTTCAGCTATGGCCGGAAATGCCAAGGAGACAATGGCTGGAGCAATGTCAAGTGGGAAAGATAGAGCCTCTGATGCCTATAACTATGCTTCTCATAGTGCAGATGCAGCTACAAAAAGGGCTTCGGAGAGAGTCGGCGATGCCAAAGATTCAATAGATGAAACAATTTCCCATGGAAAAAACAAAGCTTACAATGCTTACAACGATGCTAAAGGCACTGCCGGTGATACATACAATTCAGCCAAGGAAACCGTGACAGATAAGACAAAGGAGATGTATGAGCAGGCCAACGAGAAGGCTTCTACATACAATTCAGCCAAGGAAACCGGGACTGATAAGACAAAGGAGATGCATGAGCAGGCCAACGAGAAGGCTTCTCAAGCCACGGGTGATCTTGGAGCCAAGATGAGACAGACTTCCGCAGAGCTATGAGCGGTCAGTGACCTTCAAAACCAACTTCAAGCTGTTGAGGAACCCTTGTGTGATTCATCGTTTTTAATTTCCTTGTGCTATTCTCTTACTTTATAAGGATCTTGAAATTTCAGCTGTTTCAATAAACATCATCATCTTGTAAGTGAGACACTCGAGTTGCCTTTGTTATGCTTTTTTGCATTTTCTCCAGGACTTTCTTGTTCTTTATAGGTTCTCCAATCAGAAATGTATGGCACAAAATATATTGTTAACCGCGATACAAGCTGATCAAACTTCTGGATCAAATTATACTTGGGGATTTTGTGGTGAAAGTTACTAAAAAATACCAAATCCCTCCAGTCTCATGATGGAAATATCTAAAGTACATTTCTAGCTTATGCGCTGCTTCTCTTTACTACTATTGTATGGTACAATAGTACTGTATTCCATTTTAAGACCTTGACTTTTTTTGACAAAGGCAAAAATATTACTCCATAAAGGATAAACTCGATAATCGGTACATTGAAGGAGAAAGAAAAGGGAAAAAGAAAAAGGGAAAGAAAGAAAGACGAGAGGGGGAAATTTTAAGACCTTGAATTGTAGAAGGAGAATATGGGAAATGGAAAATATGAACATACAAAATGAAATTGGGGTTGGTCTAGAGGTGAGACCTAGAACTTAGGAGAGCTGAACTTAGAGGTTTGTTCCTTTAGAAGATCTTAGACTCGAAATATCTCAGGTGTGCTATCAACTTATTTGGAATCAGTCATTTTCTCATGATGTTCAGGTTCAAAACCTCGGGCACTATTAACTCATTTGGAGCTAGTTCATACAAAATTTTGTTCTGCCTTTAATGAGGACTCTCACCAGTTCCCAATGGGTTTGATCTCCCATGATAATTATTTGAAGTGTGCGTACGCTGGTCCGAATAATAAATGTTCACAATGACACGTAAGTGTTTCCCTTTCCCTTCCTTCTTGGCAAATCCTCCACGTGTACAATTGTAACAGCTTGATGGGTTTTTTATATATACTCCGTACCATCTTTCTATTGGAAAAATTAAAGTAAAAGTAAAACAACCCCCCCGCGCCTAATAGGGAAGGGAAGAACAAAATCAAATGAAATGAGTGGATAGATGAGGTGATAGAGAACTGTTATTCCGCGTTTCCCCCCACTGGACGATGTGATGTCATTTCTATCTTCAACCGAATCTATCTTTTACAAGTATGTATTAGCCTGTCAAGAGTAGATTAGAGGGTGTTTTCGCTAACTAAAAAATTATGAATTATTTTTTATAGTTTAAAAATAAAGTGTCAAATTATTTTCACTAATTCGTCAAGTTGTTTTTCACTAACTCGTCAAGTTGTAAATGATATATGCATGGACAGGTCAAAGAAAAAAATTAGAAGGGAAAAATATAGAAAAAAATGGAGAGAAAAAAGTTATGGGTTAGCATGAATAACTTGAGAAAAAAATCTAAGTTACAGTGCAAAATTGTTAGTGAAACGGGGCCTAATACGCATTTGATTTATGGATTCACAGCCATCTTGGTATTTTAGAAAGCCAGGAAAAAAAAAATTGATAAAAACCTAGAATAGTCTCCATTTTTTTTTTTTCTTTTAACAATTGCAAGTTGACGATTGATAATTCAGTTTTTAAAGGTCAAAAAGAAATAATGATGCGTATTTGTTTAGGTGGTACCTGTGAGGTTTTCTAGGGTTTCTATCGTCCTCTATGTATGCGTTCTGTTATTCTTATCTTTGGTTGACTATGACTCCTCACATTTGGATTCCTTGTTTTTTTTTCCCGGAGCTTTGGTGGTACATTATACACCTGGCATTTAGCGTGTGTTTAGGATTTTGGTTCGGATCCCAAATCGGGGCGCACATTGGTTTAGATTTGTTCACAAATTCTTATCATGAAGAATTTATTTCTTCATGTGAAGAGCCTCTGAACGATTTAAACCAGTAATTGCAATATTAGATGATCAAGATTTTAACTGTTCGCTTGGATTGGAGATGATCCACTTCCTCAGGATTTAATTGGAGAGTTTAGAAAGTTGATACTTCCATCATCCCAATTTAAATGTTCCTTATGAATTTTCATAAATTTTCAAACCAATTTTTTTTTACATATTATTATTTTTACGAAATTAATGCTTTGTTTGGATTGCAATTTGAAAAGTTTTTTGAAAAAAAAGTAGGAGTAATGAGTGGAGAGAGATAGAGAGAGAAATATTAAAAGTAGGAGAAATCTAAAGGGAATTTTTTGAAAAATTCTTTTTACGTTGCAAAGAGAACAAGGCATAAAGTGCTCAATAATTTTGTTTTTTCTTTCTTTCTCGGGGGTTAAGTCTTATTTTATTTTATTTTATTTTGTTGTGTTCATTTCTGGGCGTTAGCCGTTAAGTCTGTTTCTTTTTAATTTTCTACTTAGGCTATGGCTTTGCTTGATTTCCTTGCTATTTGTTTGGTTTATTTTTTCCTTGTTTAGATTTGTAATTAATTTTGCGTCAATATTTATTGAATTATTTATTGGTCTCGACAAAAGAAAAAATATGGATCAAGCTTGAAAAATGATCAAAAAAAATTCTACAAAAACTCTTATACTAGTATTATTTTTGTTTTTAGTAAGCTTTTTTAAAAGTTTGTTGGCCATAAAATTTTACTTTCAGATTTCTCATAAATAACATAAGAAAAATTGGCAAAAAACCAACAAGAGCTCAGAAAAAAAAAAAAAAGAATAGCCCAAAATAAATAATTAGGCAAGTTAGCCTAAACTCCAGCTGGTCGTATTTTTGAAGACTAGACTAGGTAGATATCGGTGGTTGTTTGCCTTCAAATCCCATCCGCCTTTATCCCAAAGAACGTCTTCTCTATGAAGGCTGAAGCTAGCTAGTATGAGAGCTCCAACCCAACTGCCACTTGGAAGGGCAAAATTCACTCATTTTTAAGGCAATTTCAAATCTCGATCTACCATCGAGAACAAACTCTTCAATTTTATTGTTTCTGAAGCGAAGGTTGAAGATGAAGAAGGGTTTGTGATGTCAAATTTATAACGATTACAATCTGCAACATAATCCTTAATAAAAATTGAAACCTCCATATTTAAAGCCAAGGTTCGAGATGTTCTAATTGTAACCGGAGTACCAAATGATACTCAATGAGAACTGAGTGTTTAAACTTTGGAGCATTTAAATCCAGTATGTAAATTTCCAAATCAATGAATCAAATATTTGGTTTCCTCAATAAGTTGGAAACTAGAATTTGGACAAAAAAATCGGGACGGAGGATGTAAATGTGAATTGATACGTATAGGTTTATAGGCCAATAGGGTTGCGCGTTTTTTGTATCACTGATATATTAATTTGCGGAAAGTCCACCGGTACAGATTTCTAGAAACAGATAGCATGTACAGATAGGATTTGGACCCGTATCGAGTCCCAAATGAACTGATTTGTAAACCTCCTTTAACGATATCCAAATGAACTGAATTTTTTATAGAAATCTTAAACGAACCGTTTTGAACAAAATGAGCGGCTCCGATCATCTTTATAAAACTTGAGACGGATCCAAATTCCATGTGTGCCCGCTGTCTGTTTCTAGAAATCTGTACGTATGGCAGCACTCATTAATTTAGCGGTATTGGAGAGCCAAAAAAATCGGGACAGAGAATGTAAATGTGAATAGACACGTAGAGGTTTATAGGCCGATAGGGTTGCGCGTTTTTTATATCACTAGTATATTAATTTACGAAAAGTTTACCGGCAGCATGCACAGATAGGATTTGGACCCGTCTCGAGTCCCAAATGAACTGATTTGTAAACCTCCCTTAACGATATCCAAATGAATTGATTTTTTTACAGAAACTTTAAATAAGCCGTTTTGAACAAAATGAACGACTTTGATCATCTTTGTGGAACTCAAGACGGATTCAAATCCCATCTGTGCACGCTGTCTGTTTCTAGAAATCTATACGTACGGCAGCACTCATTAATTTAGCGGTATTGGAGAGCCAAAAAACAAAAATACTAAAGGCACATCACCCCCAACCACACTTCAACCATGCTCTCTCACATACAGACGGATTCCACTGAAAGTGGAACCCGCCTGTATGTGAGAGGGTGTGATTTCAATAAAACCCGCCTGTATGTGAGAAGGTGTGGTTAGGAGTGATGTGCCTCTAGCACTACTCGCCAAAAAAATCGACACTGTCAATGCGTTTCTTCTTTCTCTTCAACCCATGAAAGAAATAGGGCCATACCTTGTTCCTTTATTATTTTGCCTGCAGGGTAGAGGCAGCTTTAGTTACTTTCTGGGCTATGAACGTACTGGCACGACACGACTATTCTTCCAATATTGACCCTCCTAGTTTTGCAAAGCTTTCTATAATGGACAATATATATACAGTAATTACTTGTAGTACTTGATGACATGAGAAATAAAATATTCCTCTCTTTAGCAATCAAACCGAAACCTTGTCGAATTAATTAGGGCCTAATTAGGCCATCCTGGTAGAAATCCCAGGTTAAAGAAATCATCAAATAATCAACGAACGACTTGTTTCAAATAGCAGTGTTGTGGAACTTGTAACGTCACCATAATTCATCAAGTAATATCGAACAACACTCGTATAAAACGATGATAATAAACGTGTCTCGAAAACTCTCGAAATATAATCATAATCGATCCATATTTAAAACCTTAGGAGGTAGTAAAGTTTAGCAAATAATATCTGTCTGTCGTATTACATACGCCGCCACACTAGTTCCAGTACAACGGGATGGGATGAACGACGAACTTGCAGGTTTTACAAATGGAAGGACTCAAATGGTACTTACAAAGCTCCTATAGGATTACGTTTTCCTCTTCCAAATTAAGTATATATCCAACATTAAAATGTCAATATCGTTAATCTTCTCCGTCCAATAAACGGAAATTTATACTCATGTTTAGCAAAAGTCATCTCTACCCTTTTTCTTTTGGAATTTTCTGAATTGGCATACCCGCAATTTTCTGATCAAACTTAGTTATTTTCTTGAATTGGTATTCCAACCTCCTGTGTCTTCTTTCTCCAGTACCTAAAAAACAGTTGTGAATAGGGAACCTTCTTATAATTACTATATGTGTGTCTAGCATCGAGCCACAATATTCCAAATTTAGCACAAAAAGGAAAAACCATGATATATTTTTGTTAATTAATAATCCAAATCTATCTAAGCCCACAAAAATGCAATGCACTACAGAAACATGGAGATCAAAGGTTTGAAAGTACTCATGATCAAAAAAGGGATTGAAAATGGATCGGGATTAGTAGGAGTAGAGATTGTTTAAATTCAGAGGATTTATAATAGTGAGAGAGCTAGGGACGGGACAATCAGAAACATTAAAAATTTACCTTGTTCGTCCGGATCATGGAGCTAGATATCTTCTTCTTCTTCTTCTTCCATATACTAATAACTAGCTAGTATAGATCGATCACTTCCAGAAATAAATTGCAGCCTAGCTAGTGAATTACTGTAGCTTTTATAGCTAGTGTACGTACGTGAGTACAATTAATTAGTACTGTACTACTACTACTATTACTACTAATGTTGTTTCTTTTTGATGGCTGCTGCTTTGTTGTTGTGCATCCACACCTTGAAAACCTGTCTCTTAACTCCAACCTCATCGCAGAACTGCTCCACTCGCTCATCATCTTGCTTCTGCATCTTCCACCCCACCCTCTCCGCAAATTCCTGCATCCTTTCCTTCTGACCCTGGCTGAATTTCGTCCGGTACCTCTTCTTCGCCGCTTGTGTTGTCGTCGTCCCGCCGGCATTATTATTATTATTATTATTATTGTTATTATAGTTGTAATGAAACACGTTGAGGTCCTCGCTTGACGACTCCGCAGCAGCTCCGCCGTGAAACGCCATCATCACAGGCGGCGGAATCGGACCGTGAGCGTATCTACTAGCGTTGTGATGCTGCTGCTGCTGGTGAGGCGGGGGTGGAAGATGATGATGGCTTGTGGTTGTGATTCTATGACTAGTTGTAGTGTCCCTGTTGGGAATACTATAGGGGTAATTTGTATGATTATTGTTACCGGATTGAATTTGAGGAGTATTGTTTTCCTCGCCTTGGACCTCTCGACGGTGGAAATTGCGGTGGCAATCACAAGCAGCGCATCTCAATGCTTCCGGGGTGTTCTCCTCTCCGCCCGGCATGAATTCTCCACACCCGTCCACCACGTGGCCTCCAGTGCTGGCCGCATGATTCTTTAAGCACTCTCTATATTGAACCGGGGCCGTAGCCGTAGCCGTAGCCGTAGCCGTGGCCGTGGTCGTGGGCGCCAAAGACGATGGTTGTGGTTGGGGCGGTGGCGGGGGTTTTGAGTTTGACGCAGTACTAGTACTGGTAATGATTGTTGCATCGGAAGCAGGTGGAGGTGGAGGTGGAGGTGGAACATGAAGATCTGGATCTGGATTTGAATTGGTTTGTTGATGATGAGCACGGAGGGTATGGTGTGGAAGGTTGTTTGAGTGTGGATGAAGAAGATCATGAGGGTGGTGGGGATCTAGGGTTTGTTGTGGAGGATTAAGAACAGTGCCTCCATGATTTCTTCTTCTGTCTGTGACAGTGGTAGCTATAGAGGCAGAAGACAGCTTGGAAGATGATCCTTCGTTGGGGTGAGAATGATACAGATTACTATTAGAAACCCTATGTATGCCTTCTTGGCCTGATCTTAGCTCCATTTTCTTGGATTTCTTCCCACCTTTGACCTTCCTTCTGCTACTAATTTCCTTTTGAGTCTTGATCAATCTTCAGCATCTCTCTCTCTCTCTCTCTCTCTCTCTCTCTCTCTCAAATTGGTTTCTCTTAAGTTGTCTAATCTAGAAATCAAGAAAGCAATCAAGCAACTAATCTAGGATTTTGGTGCTCTTTTTTCCTGTTGATTAGGACGTTGTGGGTGGTGCTAAACCCCACCACAACTATTTTCAGTGCTAAGCTAATATTTCAACCCTAGATATCTCCTATTCCCAATACGCAACCAAGTAAATTGAGCAGTATATATATTTATAAAGAATAATATCCAAAAACGTGGTTGGAATGGGGATTATTGGTACAAGAGGTCAGACATGGAAGAGAGAGAGAGAGAGAGAGAGAGAGAGAGGTACAAGCATAAACAATTTAACAAAGCAAAAGGAAAAGAATCTTGGTACTCGAAGTAAGACTTGGATGGTAAAAGCCAAAGGTTATTCCAGTTGGTTAATCGGTGAATTTGCTTCTTACAAAATTAATTAGGGTTTAATTTTGGAATCAAGTTACAAGAAATTACAAAAATTAATTTATTGAGAAACTCTAATTCCAACTTAGATGGTCTCTGCTTTCAACTGGATCAAAAAAAATATTAGTCGTAAACTGGACTGAACATCCTCGAGAAAGACTTGGATGGGCCCTTCAACAGCTAATTACTGTTTTTTTGGTCAATCAGAAATTCAACTGTAACAAATTCAACAGCTAATTACTAAACTCTCCGTGACAAATTAAATGAAATTGTTCAACTGTAGAGTACAGTAGCTTCAAGGATTTCGGCCACCATTAGAGGGAGTATATATTTCTGATTGAGGAAACAATAAAGATTCTCAGGAGGAGAGAGAGTTATGATTGGAAGAGAGAGAGGGAGAGGGAGAGGGAGAGGGAGAAGGGGTTGTGTTTCCTACC
>CM033790.1:21043386-21076777 GCA_019656835.1 Rhododendron ovatum | reverse complement strand
CTCTCTCTCTCTCTCTCTCTCTCTCTCTCTCTCTCTCGTCATACACCCGTAGCTATTGTATTGTGTATCTGTACCGTGCGAGCAGTTTCTGTGATGTTCAGTTTCTGTTCTACTTGTTGCTAACTTGCTTTGAGTAATTCGGTTGTCCACTCAACTTGTTCCGTGAATTTCTTGTTTATGATCTCACAATTCTCGCCGAAAACATGCATAGAGCATCTCCAGCCCTGAACCATTGTTTATACCCAAAATTGGGGTGAAAACTTTGGTCAAAAACTCCACTTTGTATTCCTTCTCCAATGTTAAACTCTTACTTCTACACAAATCCAGTGGTTTTTTATGTTTTTTCTCCAAAATTTGGGTCAAAATGGCACATTTGTAGGTGATAAGAAAATAAAAAGAAGTGATGAGAAAAAAGTGTTTCGATTTGGGTCTCTCCTCAGTAGGATAAGAAGAAAAAGAGTAAGCAAAAGGGTAATGCCATGACGGAAATCTGAGTTAAAAGCCTCCAAAATCCTTCCACACTTGTTTTCTCAAACTCATATCAAAACTTTTATCCAAATCAATGGAGGCTCTTTTATTTTCTCCAATTTTTCTAGGCTACTTTGTGGCTTTGTAAATTCACTACTATCATACTTAGGAACCCTTTACGTTAGCTCATGCTTAAAATTTTTTCGGTTGAGATGTTTCGTATCAACTTAAGCTTTATAAGTGGCAATTGAGTAGCAGGCTAGAAATGCTCCAAGACTCGAGAAAATGTTTGCCGTGCTTTTCCTTAAAGTATGCTCAGTTAGCGGTCTCGGTTTGCTTATGGTTCCGGTGAATTTGTATATGGATCAGTTCATGTCAGATCATGAGGTTTGGGTTCAAAATTTTGTGGTAGTATTCCAGAGATAATTTTCTCTCTTCGTAGTATTCCTGAGATTGAAATGCTTGATATATGGTAGTTGATAATTTATAGAAGTTAGGATAGGAAAGTTTTTTTTGGATAAATTAAGCTTTTATTACCAAACTGTAACACCCCGACTTTTATAAACAAATAAGACGCTAGAAAGAATTAGAAGAAAATAATAATAGTAATAAGGAGCTTACCGTTAGGATTTAGAGAGAATACTAAGTCGTAACTCATGATTTATAAAAATTAGAGTATTTTCAGTGTATCTATCAATTTTTATTTTACAGATATCGCCCCAACCCTATTAACTGCATTGCGACGCGGAAGTGAGGCAAGAGTCCCAACGAGGTTGAGAGCCGTAAGGTTCAATGAATAATCCGGAAAGAATCGGATTAGATAGTACTCCTAGATTTTGTGAGACAATATTAGATTTTATTAGATATTTCCTAGATTTTGTGAGATAATATTGGATTTTATTAGATATTATATAGATTTTGCTACATATTATATAGATTTTGTTAGATATTATTAGACTATATAAGATATGGTTAGGATTTTCTAGATATGATCTAGATTCTTCTTCCATTAGTATAAATAGGCCCCTCCCCTCCCCGCCCCTCCCCTCCCCTCCCCTCCCCTCCCCTCCCCACACCACCAAGTAAATAGAGAAAGGAAAGAGAGAATAGAAGGGAAGAAAGAGAAGAAGGAAAAAGCTTGAAAGTTTATTTACTAGTTAGTGATGTTTTGAATGGTAGATATTGATGGGCTAGTGGTGTATTTAGTCTAAATGTGGAAAAATATTTTTAAGGTATTGATTCATAGACAAAACGGCCGGTCATATTTGAGGTAATCCGGGGAGTATACGATATGCTTTCTACTTCCGGAATCCTTTCTTCACTCTCATTTTTGTACTCCTTTTGATTATCTCGTGATATTTGTTCAATATTGTGAATATCATTGGAAAATGGAATAATTGGTATCGAATATGATGTTATTGGCTAAGTACTGTAGAACTGTTAGTACAGGGATCGAGTGAACTCACCAATAGCCTATCCAATATCCAGGATGGGTCGAGGATGACTCGGTGAGGAAGGTATTGGGGGAGGGTCAATGGTCATGTATTGAGGAGAACATGATATGAGGACCTTGTGATTGTTGCTTTGACTTGATGGTCAATTATCGTTTATTGATTCCACTTGAATATGAGCTTTGTTATTCTGTCGTATCGTATACTTCCCAAATAATTTCTTTTTCAGGTGTGGAGCCGGATTAGTAGAAATTGAATCGGAGCATATAAGGATTTATTTGGAGAGGTCTTGAAGAGTTGATAATTTTGGAGTATCTAGAAGATTATTTAGCAGGCGGCTTGTTTTGGTGATGTAATTTATTTATGGAGAGAATAGGGGCCTAGAAGTGTTTGGAATACGGTGTGTTTTGGAGTTTATTTTTAGAAAATAGCGGAGAGTGACACAAACAGAGAAGCTACTGTAAGTTAAGTTTTTTTTGGGTAAGTTAAGATTTTTTTTTTTGGATAGGAAAGTTGTACAGACCTATTGATCAACTGATTATGGTTGGCATTGTATTGAGGATCTTACCAAGAGAAGAGGACCTTTTCCGTCCGATTCTCCTCAAACCCTCAGGTAGAACCACCTTTGAAGACCAACTTTTTAGGGGAGGGTGACGTAGAGCATATATACACATGGATAAGCCCATATGTAGCCGATCTCGGGCATTGGCGCCATCATATCAGATTATTGCACAGTTGCAATTTCTTGTTCCAAAAGCAGTCTAAATAAGAAAAATAATTGTTGAAATCTGTTGGCCGAACAACATTATCCAATTGAACGAGTTCTTTTTTCATCTAATTTTTCTTATGTTATCCTGGTCTCATTCAGTGTTTCTGTGAGATCTTTTATGCAAGAAGCTTTTGTTGTATTTTAGATGTGGTTACTAATCTTTCTGGAAGTTGACCTATAATCTCTGCTGCAGGTAAGAAGGCAGATTACTGAAACCGGGTTTACAGTGAGTGCAAGGTTTTACTGGAGTTGAAGGTCATCATGTTTGCAACTGCAATTAGGTATGTTGCCAAGAAACCAAAGCCAAAGATGAAACCGATAGAGCTCAAAACGCCACCAGAGCAGACACAAACCATCACTAGAGTTATTTTTGACGTTTTAAAGGAGCATGGTCCTCTCACAATCACAGACACCTGGGAACGTTTGAAGGTAGCCTCCAATTCTGCTCTCAGATTCTTATTTTCCTGGCTATTTCGATTCTGAAATTTTTTGATGTACAAATCCTAGCAATGGGTTATGCTTCTTTCTCCAGTTTAGTGTTTTAAAAGAAATAGAGAATAGAAGGTAAAAAGAATCCTAGAAGAAAGTCAATTAATCTGAATCTAAGAAAGTAAGGCTCATTTTGGATACTGCATTCTCTTCCCTTAATTATTTCCTTTTTCCGTCGGGTGTCAATGATTTCAACAATGGATTATATATTTTTCTATACTTTACCTCAAATATTTCAGTGAATTAAACAGACCCCAGTCGTTCATATAATCGAACATCCAAATTTATCTTCATTTCTAATCATTATTTTTTGAGAAGAAAATGGATGCATGTTGATAAACAAAATTTACTTTACCTTCTGTCATGAATGCATTATTGGCGAAATGTGTGTGAGGCAGTTTGGGCACATTGACAACCATGCTCTGTCAGACACTGGAAGTCCTGCCATGGTTCCTATAGTGGTATTGTCATCATTCATAGCCCCATTTGATACCTTTCCTGTACCCATGACAAGGCTTCTGCATCTTCCATTATCTGGTTATTTAGGCTGCATCTGGTTTTCGATTATTGGAGCCTGGAAAATGGTTTTAGAGATTCCCCTTACATTCTTTGCTGCGAGAGGGGATTAAAGAGACTGTATCCTCTCATGTTATAAGGAGTTTTATCTTTAAATCCCGTCTACCAAGAAATGAAGGTTGTATATGATTGTGATCCCTTAGGAACAAATGGCTAGAATACTCACTCTACCTCTTAGACCGCTAATTGCTATATGCATTTCAAGCATCACCTGTTCAGCTGTACTTGGGTTTGGTTTCAATGAATTTAACTTACCAAAACGAAAAAGGATGTTTGAGCTATTTTGGGTGGTCCAAACCCAGCATTAGAATATTTTCTAGTCAAGAAATACCCACGGCAGGACCAATTAATCCGTCTTTGTGTGCGGCTTGCTTTTTCCTCTTCTTCCATTCCAGTGAATAGACTTCGAGTCTTCGAGAGGCTGTTCCCCGCCAAAGGTTTTAACTTTGATACAAAACCCTCGTTCAGCATATGTCCTTTGTGAAACCAAAATGCATGTCAAGAATGTTGCAATACGCGTACGTAAGTATTTTAGGATTGAGGAACTAGATTTGCAAAGTGGCTTAATGGCACATTATTGTTTTTTTTTTTTTTGATCATGTGCCACATTATTGTTTGACACTTGTTCTTGATTTTTTTTTTGTTGCTGACGGATTCTGCAATAGTTATCATCAATGTGTTGCGCTATACACCATCAATACCACACCATCTAGTATAAGAAGCACAGCTATGCACTATCATTTAGCTGCAATTTTGCCTCAAATCCCATCTTTCATTCATTAACCAAATTGAACCTTTTTTTACGCACCGCCTCAAGGGAGTAATAACACATTCCCTGGTCCAACAAGAGAGTAATGTAGAGAGAAGGCATGTTGCTATGCATTCCAACCGTGTTTATGAATGGCTCTACAAGATAATCATGATGATTGTTGCATTGCAATTCATTCTGTGAATGGGGCATTTGGTGTAAATTGGTTTAGGTATTTATATTTCCAGTTACTTGTTTCCGACAATTTTTCTAATTATTTATCTTCCATGAATCTTTATGTGAACTGACTAAAATGTATTTCTAACATGTTCAGGAAGTTGGTGTGAGAGGGCTGACAGGCAAAAGGCACATGAAAACGATTCTTAGATGGATGAGGGAGAGGCAGAAACTTAGGCTAATTTGCAACCACGTAGGTCCCCACAAGCAATTTCTGTATACAACGTGGTTCACCAAACCCAATACCAAGCAAGCAAGGCCAGGAAATGTTTCTTCTCAACCAAAACTCCCATGATCTTCATGGATTACTAGCTGAGAAGCTGCTTTATTTAAACCCTGCCTGAATCATGTCATGGAAAGTGCTGTTTTGTTTTGTTTCTGTTCTCGTTTGTAAGCAGAATTTAGACATTAGGATGACGTTTTTGGCATCAACATTAGGATGATATTGAACTAAAGGTTTTTTATCCCAAAGTATTTAGAGCTTCACCACCCACCTCTCAACATGTATACAGATTCTATATTATCTACCATAAGAATATATTTACTGAAATAAAACAAAACTCTTTCCTTAAGTACTCTCTCTCCTACGTGGAATTTTTTCATTTTTTCATCTTTTTACTCATTATTCTACACTTTTTATATATATAATCTAAAGTATATATTTTATTTTGCTTGAAAAGGAAACTAAGTTCAATTAATAATATTGGAAATACTCCTTGAAACCTATCTCTTTTTCTTCATTTCTTTGTTTTTTCTATTGTTGTGGAATTTCCTTAACTATTTTGCAAGAAAATGGAGTAAATTTCAGGAGTCATACGCGCTAATCCATTTACAGGAAAAAAGTTCTCACTTACATTTTTTTTCCGGTCCCCTTGACGGGCAAGACGCTAGTTTAAAGATTAGGAGGATGTTGAAGTAAGGCATCTCTTACTCATTTCCCATTTTGTGGAGACTCATAATAATAGTATATTTTGTAAAAAAGTTAAAGTTTCGAAATTTTTACTATTCACGTCAATTTCAGAATGCATATTGTTTCTATTTTTTAAAACTTCCTTCCAAAACTTTCCCCTAATCCTTCATTTTCAGTAGAGGCGGCTCTACATGTATGCTTTCACGGTCAATTGAACACCTAAAATAAATTTTTTTACTAGGAATACATGTAAAAATTCTGGACTAACCTTATTTTGAACACCTAGCTCAAATGTCATTGAATACCCAATTGTAATAGTTTTGAACACCTAACTCAAAAAGAATTGAACACTCAACCCAAAACTAATTAAACACTCAATTACAACCCATCAATTTAGGATTTATATTTAAACACCTAACACATTACCTGTCACACTCCAAAAATGAGAAGTGACCGGCCGTGTACCACAAGACGAACCCATGGAACACGCAGCCTAGAATAAAATAATGTCTTTGAAAAATAAATGATTTTTCATTGTTGGACAAGTTCCAAGCCAAATGAATCTCAACGATGAGCATGGGACACAACCATCCCATGAACCAACCAATAAAAATTTAACACCAATAATACAAAGTGCGGAAGCGATGATTAAAATCCTATTACTAAAATGCAACATCCTATGGAGGTCAAATACAAGAAATCCCCAAGATACCACCAGAGTCTTCGTCTAACTCCCCGACTAGCCTGAAAAAAAAAGTTAGAATAAATCCGTCAACTGACGAGCTCAGTGAATGGCAAAACATGTATATTAGAATAAGGTTCTGAAACTGGGATCAATATAATTTGGCATGTGCGGTGAACAACAAAATATAAACCATCCCAATGAACAATTTAACCAATAAGTCTTAATGATTATCACAATCCAATCTCCAATAACAATGGGGAACTACAACCAAAATCAATAGTACCAAATGCCAATGAACAAATATCTCAAAATTGGATCCAATATCGAATCTTAGAGTCACCACGAGTAGGCAGTCCGTGGAACTTTTCCCAATGAACGATCTGGTCAATGACAACCATTGAGCATTAGGGTCACCGGCCTAATCCGGTCTCTTCCCTAATGGCCAGAGTCACCCGCACACAGAGGATTAATTTCCCTAGACTTCCAAAATATGTTCCCATTAATATCCACAAAGTTCTCACCAAAAAATTATTCGAACAACAAATGGTTTCACCGATACCGCATGTCAATTTAATATAAACAATATGTGTTTCCAATTTCAATAGTAAATTTCTCAAAACAACAATTTAAGGAACACGGAGAAGTTCGAAAGTACATAACATGCTTAACCACTTACCTGGGTCCAAAAAGTAATGAAACTCGAATCACGCAAAACAGGACTATCATGTAAAATGAAGGTAATTTCAAGCTAAAAAATTATGTTTACGCAAATAATTTTCCTACCAATATGGATCTTGTTTGATAAATCTCATTGAGATTCTATAAACGGTGCAAAAAAAATTAAAAATTTATTTTTCATTTTCATCATATTTGAGCTTGAAATTACCTTCTTTTTGAAAAAGAAGGTTTAAAAAGAAAGCGGAACGGCACCTAAGTAATTTAAATATATCACTAACAATACAAATTAGGAACACCCCTATTATTCAATTACCCCAACTTAACCCCTTCCTAAATTCCTAAACCACCTGTGGCCACCACAAAAATCCACCTACGAACAACCAAGGATTTCATTTGTCTCTAAGAACAACCATGCCGCCACTTTATTCTTCCAAACTACTAACAATTTCGTCCACATATGAATTGAATACAAAGCACATGTTCCTACAACATAAGATCAAAGACCAAATCCATTTGGTTCTTTTCTACTACTGTTAACATCAAAATTACTTCACAAACGTCCAATTCTTTGGCAATTTCCAACCGACTACAAGTCCACCGCATATCACCGTAAATCGTACCCACCGCACACCCCCAATATAACCCAATGAATCACTTTAAATAACTTTCTAATTAAGTATTTGATCCTTCTCTAAAATCCATATAGAGGTCGAAAGAGAATGAAACGGGAGATACCAAACTCACCTCAGAGGAAACCACTTCCAAATTCTTCAACTCCGACTTGGACTGCGCTTGCTCTTTTCTTTTTCTCTCGGAACAATGACTAATATAAAACAAATAGTCTTGCTATTGTTAGCCCAGTGAGCTGACGATAAGCACACTAAAAGACAAGGAAAACACATGTTTTTGTTTACTTTTTACACCCTTTAATACACATTCACACACTTACTATTGTCAACCCATTGAGCTGATTTTAGAATTTTCCTAAAACAAAACCCTCCGCAGCTTATGTATAAAACCCTAAGAACTGCTCTTAGAACCGCCCACTACTCACGTCACACCCTAAATTATAGCCATCTAGTTAAATAAAATATCTAAAATTCTAACTGAGGTAAAAACTAAATTACTATGGTTAAAAAGCCTCCTTCTAGTTATAATAACGACAATTGCACCCGTTGTGCACGCAAAAATAATTAATTGAGACTGACCATATAACACGCAATTATTAAAATGGCAATATAATTAAGTAAACATACTAGGGCGTAACGTTACCTTAAATACAGTTCACAATCATAATGAAGAAAATGAAAAAAGAAAGAGAAAAAGAAGAATGTACAGGGGTAGTAAATATTATGCTCTGCATTCTCTCTCCATCTTTATTGTCGATAGTATAAATGTGTTAATTTTGCATTCATGATATCAACTACATTTTTTGTTTAGTTAGCTTATAGAATTATGGACAAAAGCTTTAAAAAAATTCTACTACATTGCAAGATCCTGTTAACTTGAATAATATTCATTTGAATTTAAAACTACAATAAAAAAATCTCATTATGTCATCCTAAAGAACAACACATTTTCGAGAAAGTCAGCCTCAACATACTCGTTTCAATTTCTCTCCAAAAAGTTATAGTAAATTAAATGTTGGTTAAGCGCTGACACAAAATGTGAGAACCCGTCTAGGACAACTGTAAAATTTTACCGTCTCCATTCTTGAAACACTGTCTAATACACAATATGACAACTTTCAAAAAAACTAATTTTCTTGTAAAAAATAATATTGTAGCATATATTTTTGAGTTCTCATTTTGCCTCGTAGTTAATTTTTTTAGAATAAAGGTTATATTTTTTGACGACAGTATTTATACCTATTTATGAAAATTTGTACATATATTGTTGGTTAATAATTCAGCTTATAAAGTTAAGGTAATTTCTAAACACCCTAGGACAAAATTCCTAGAGCCGCCACTAATTAGACATGATGAACAATGGTGTAAATTTAAAGTAACATTAGATTTGTGAATAAAAATTATGTTTACTTCATAAACAAAACCACTAAAAGTGCAAAGAATATGATTGATATTGGAATTTAAAGTCACTAGGAAAATAGGATAAAGTGGAAAATCAAAAGTCTGCATATTAGAATGGCTTAAATACTTAAATAGTCCTTACAAAATAGAGTCGGTTTCATTTTTGTTCTTGTAAAAAATTTTGTGTCAATTTCGTCCTTCCAGTTTGTGACTCAGTTCAATGTCACCCTTCCCATCAACCAGTGGATGGAATTCGCCTACGTGGATAACGGAAGCCTTATTTGGGACCTGACCCACGTTTCTTCCCCCCAATATTACCCACATCACTTTCTCCCAAAAACAATACGCACAAGATCTTCGCTAGGGTTTCCCTCAAACCCTTAACATTACGTTTCTTATCAAAAGAGGGATTGGGCGAGGTCTCATCAAGATCTTCGAAAGGGTTTGTTGGCGTGGTCTTTACAATATAGGAGAAGATCATCAACGCGAGGACGTCGTTGGTGGATGCTAAGGTAAGTCAATTGTTACCCACGTTTTTAATGCAAATGGTTTAGGGTTTTCCGCCCAAAAGATGTTGTTTACTACAGGAACATCATTAGTTTATACTAATTTGTATCATTAGTTTATACACTAATTTTTTCAGTGGGGGACAAATTTAAAGTGTGCATGGTTTTCTATACCATTCACCTAACTTGGGCAAGAAAAATCCGAATTAAGTCGTTCTTTTGGGAGAAGTCTTAGAATTTTCTCTATTTTCTAGTTTTGCTATTATTCCAAATTTTTCCATTTATGGTAATTTCCGTTATTAATTGATTCAGTGTCTGTTTTGAGGCAAATCAATTAGAGTTAGGGTTTTTCTACCTATTTAACAAGTTGTAAGCCTTCGGGGCAAGATGGTGATTGATTATTATTGAATGAAAAGAGTCTAGAGAGCATTTTCTCTAAACCTATATCGTTTGTGATTTTTTTGTCGCACGTTCGTAATGTAATTAAATGGCAGATTGATCTTGTGCGCCTTTTTTTGGTAGAAAACGATGTGGGTAATATTGAGGGGAAGAGACGTGGGCCAGGTAGCTTCCGTTATCCAAGTAGGCGAATTCCGTCCACTGATTGACAGCAAGGGTGACATTGAACTGAGTCACAAACTGGAAGGACGAAATTGACACAAAAAATTTTACAATGACGAAAATGAAACCGACTCTATTTTGTAAGGACCATTTAAGTATTTTAGCCTATTAGAATTGGATCTCCAAAAATACAATGGATCTTTTAATGACTTAAATTTAAATCTCTATTTTGGAGAATTAAAATGGGGCCATTTACCCTCTACTCCACTATAAATAATACTCCCTCCGTCTCTTTTTAAGTGTTCTGCTTTCGTAATTTCAACTTATTAAAAAAACATCATCATTATACCTTTCACATCAACTTTTTCCTCCACTATCCTTACTTACCCACCATCATTACACTTATACTCACTTACTTTTCAAAAAGAAATCTACTTTTATGGATAAAATAGATAATGCACCAACTTTTGCCCACTAACTTTATAAAATGGACACTTATTAAGAGATAGCCCAAAATGAAATACAGAACTATAAAAAAGGGACGGAGGGAGTACTATTTGTCAGTCTACCCTATGTGTTCCAAATAGTTCGTCTACTCTTTTTTGGTAACTAGTTCTAGTCTACTTGCATTGCCAAGTTACATTAAGCCTTGACAGACAGTTGACGCAACTATCTACCACCACCTCCAATCGTAGGCCACCACTTCCGGCAGCCTAATCCTGCGACCTCCTTCGGCCACCAGCTATAGCGACCTTCCCCGGCCACCACCTCCGGTGACCTCCTCCGACCACCACCTTTGTCGACTGTCGTCCACCTGCAATCTCTACCTTCGACCCCTACCTCAAGCAACTACCTCCGACTACTTCCCCCAGTTGGCGACCTCCAATCACCAATTCCTACGACATCCGACCACCTTCTACTACCTCCGAACAATGATCACCTCTCGCGACCTCCAACCAGCACCTCTGGTAACCTCCGGTCACCTCTGCATTTGTCCAAAATAACTCATAGATTAACTTATTTATCTTGTATTTGTCCAAATAATATAAATATAAACTCACCTTTCCAAAATTTATTTCTATATATGTCTAAAATTATGAACAGACAAACTTATTTTTCCATGTCCGAATTCTTGTTCCCCGGCCGTTTGGAAAACCCTCTTCCCCGTTTTGGTGGGGATATAGGTATTTGTGCTAAATTAGTTCAATCTTTGACAAAATGATTGTGTGCGGAAGTGACAGAGAAAAATAGAAATTATCATTTTCAGATTAACTAAAAAATAGCTAACTTAATCGGGCAATTGTCATTATCCATTCGATTACCTCAATGAAGAGCATTTTTCTAAAAGGTATCAATTAGACCGAATCGACACACTTCAAACAAATAAATCAAAAAAATAACTGAATATAAGCAAGCTTGAATTTAATCAAAAGCAAGCTTATACACGATTACTCTTAAGATTTCAGCAAGAACAAAACAGAAATATAAGCACGCTTGAATCAAATCAAAAGCAAGCTTATACGCGATTACTCTTTCACAAGAACAAGACAGAATAATGTAAGAAACTTGAATTTCGTCAAAAGTAAGCTTACATTCAAATAAGTCTTCAAACTTGCAAAATATTAAGTTATAACTACATTAACTACTTCGAACTAATTCATAAGTCCTAAACTACTTTAAATCTCTAAACAACTATTTTTGTATCGGATGTCAGATGATGATGATTTTTTTATTTTTTTGTTTGGGGGGGGGGGGGGGGGGGGGGATTGGGGTTTCCTTATTTGCTTTTCTATTTATATAGAAAGAGTCTGTCTACTCTTCTTATTCTCCACATTTTCCTTGAGCATCCAAGTCTTCATTCAAATTTGATTTAAAACACCTTGATTCCCTCCAAGAACGGTTGCAGCTGCCTTGAAATTGCTGTTGACTTGGTCTTCTAAGGAAACTCTTCTGCGTCCCACGTTTGTTGTTTTAAGTCGTGGCTAAACATGTTGATAGTGGGCTCTCTATTCCTATGCAACATGGGTTAGTGCTTCGAAATAGATTTCTCAAACAGATATGGATGAATATAATTGTTTCCTCCTTTAAAATGTCTCTAAATGACATTGTTCGATGATTAAAGAGTTAATAAACTATTATTCTTAATAATCGTTTGACATCTATCACTTTATGACCAAACGTGGTCGTTTCCAACCTAAACGTTACCGTATAGTACTAAAATAACATCGTTATTAAACCCGTCGATCTCATGTATCTCAAGTGTAATTATCATGTGTTTTGATTGGCTCACACATTGTTTAATGTCACGTGTGATTTTTTCATTGGGTGTCATATTTTTTTGATGTAAACAATAGGATAAAAAAATTCCCCATATGGAATTGGGGCGGGGACAAGAAATGGATTCAGGGAAAGGGGACGGAGATAGATATCTACCCCGCTCTGTTGCCATTCCGAGCGCAGCTCAAAAGTCAAAACTAGAAAAAATTTAGTTGCACCTATGTACCAACCTCTTTATGGTTGTCTTGATTTCTCCCCTACGAATGAGATCTAACCCTTGATATTGATTTGTGATTGAGCATGATACAACAGCAGAAGCAAGAATACGGGTGGTAGGAAAAGAGGACATAAATTCCTCACATATTAATGACTAAGAATAAGAGAGAAAAAAAGTTCCGACTATTTGCAACTGCGAATTTACTGTATGTAGTTTGTGCTAAATAAAATACCCAAATCTTATAACAATTTACTCAATATAACCCAACAAATACCTTTAAACTTCCCAAAATACCCTTCCCTATCCAAACCTAATTTTTTCCCCAAATTTTGATCTCCTCCCCGGCCCCTTCTCTCTCCCCGTTCTGTGTTGTCCTCTCCTCTTCCTCCATAACCACCACCACCACCACCACCACCAGTTTTATTCCCACCATTCACCACCAAAACATTTCACCACCAAAGCACAACACCAACACCACGAAAGGTCGGCGTTCTCTCATACCTGCTCTTGCTTTCTCTGCAATTCTGCGACCGACCTCCATGCGACCACCAATGACAGCCCTTCTTCCGATCCACCACCACTAGCACGATTCCCTAACAAAAGGTTTGCACCGGACCACACCAGACCCGCCATCACCACCTCCTTCAAAGAAAAATTGCCGGCATTTGGATACACATTCTCGAAAAATTTAGAAAATTCCAGATTTTAAAACTAAAAAATGTTTGAAAAGTTCCGATTCTAATACCCGAATACTTTATTATGCATCTTGAAGATGCGTCATATTTTTGTTGTTGGTGAAATGCATTTATAGAATGCGTCATGCTCCGTATAACGCATTTCGTGAATGCGCTATTAACATCGTGAATTTTCGTAATAAGCGATGGACTGATTCTGTCGTCGTCTTCTTTTGGTTCGTCGTCGTCGTCTACTGTCTCTCCCCACCAAATTACCCACCTTCACACCATTTCTCTCCACCAATCGGTTCCCAAGAGAGAGAGAGTATGAAAAATTTCAAGAAAAAAGGTGAGGTGTTCAAAATGGGTTTGATTTCTTGTAAGCATGAATCTTCTTCGCAGGCTCCTTAGGTTATGAGAACTGGTTTTCGCTAGAGAGTTCAGCAAACCGCCATTCCGGCAGCAAACCGCCACTCCGGTGTTCAATTTATTGGAACAATTCAACACAATTCATCTTCTTGAAACCCCGTGAAAAAAATAGTCTTCTTTAAACCGTGAATCTTCTTCCAGGTTCCTTGACTGGTGGGAGGGGAGGTGGAGGTTTGGTTATGTGGTTGTATGTTTGTGTTTGTAAGTAGTAATAGTAGGGGTATTTTTGTCCATTTTTTAAGGGCATTTTTGTCCAAATATGATTTACTTAAAAACAGGCTACATACAGTAAATTTGCAGTTGCAAACAGTCGGACCCAAAAAAAACTACATCAAGTGCAACTCTTGAGGGCAGCACTGCCATCAAATGCTTACAAAACACAATAAATATAGATTAATGCTTAACAAGCAGGATTCAAGTTTGTAACGGGCTGCTTTAGCTCAAGCAATACCCCAATCGAAGTGTTGCCCAGAAATCTAGAACTGTGAATACAATCTTGTAAGTCATCATCGCAAGTTATTAAAATCAACTCATCTTCCTCATCTTTATACTTGATATAATAATCTCTAGGCTCCAAGTTCAACCTTTTAGTTACTTCTTCCTGCAGCTCTACTAATCTAGACGACAAAGACAATCTAAACTTTATCGTATTATTTTCAAATTTCGCCCTAATGGTCACCATCTCCACATCTTGGAATGCTGACTTACGGGTAATTTTTTCTCCGACCGCGGTTCTCATAATCTCCTCTGAACTGTGATTAACACTAGCCAAGGCTTGATTTGAAGGCAAATCAACACTAAGTCGTGGGGTTTGTCCCTGGTTCTCAACAGGCAAGGGCCGAAAGGGGATCTTCTTTATGTTGCGAGGTGGCCACCTACCGATACCATAATCCCGACAAACACGCTTCAATGTAGATATGCTAACTGCAAAACGAAAAAATACAGATGACACAAAATACCTTCTATTCTCCACTATCAAAAGCCCAATAATCTGTACTCCATGGAAATAAACAGACTTTTAAATCAAGACCACACAAAAAAACTTGGATTCGAGTGTACTATTACCTCTGAGTTCCGTTGCAGCATCGTTACGCCTCATTTTTGAACACTTAAGGATATCCTCCAAAGAAACTTGTATTCGAACCCCAGTTTTTTTGTGTTCCCTTTCTTGCGTCTTTCTTGTGCCTTCTATTGTTCGTTCTACAGCAACGACATTCTTTCCATTGTCTAAAGGATCCATTTGTAGCTGATCACATGAATCTAATTGTGTCGTCACTTCTTGAATCTGCAAGGGTTCAAGACTAGGCAAACTGTACTTTTGTGCTCCACTAACAACATTCATTCCATTGTCTATGGCATCCATTGCCGGCTGAGTCAGTTCACCTAGCTGCGACATCACTCCTCTATCCTTTGAGACTTCAAGACTAGGAAAAATTCTAGTAGCTTGGATCATTTGAACAGAATGACTATTCTGATCATTCTGAAAATCAAAAACTTCAACAGATAATATATCCCCTAATTCTTGGCCAGAAACGAGCTTAAAAGTTTTGAACTTTTCCTCCATCGTTCCCAATATCAAGCTTATTGTGGTCAATATGTTCTCATCGTCTTTGCTGCTTGCTGGCAAAAAGAACTCGAGTACATAAACTTCATTTCTAGTGTAATTGCTCTGCAAGCACATTGTGAACCAACCACTTAATTTGTAATGTCGTGCATAGGGTACTAAGGGGTACTCTGCTATGCTGAATTGTTTTACATCCGAGCAGTATAACAAGTTAGGAAATGGAAGTATCCTCCCAGTAACCTCCCCCTTTCTTAAGTGACAGCTTTTTAGGACTTTTTTGAACTTAAAAACATCAAATTTGTCCCCCAAAAGATCTCCACCCTTGGATAGGTTTTGGCCTCGCACTAAATAGTCGCATGCACAGCAAGAGACCCATGTCAAAGCCAAAGATAACTTATGAATTTTACATACATATCGCGAAACCATCTTGAGTTCCTTGAAGGCAGCTGCAATAGCTTGATTCTCATCCTTGTACTGTTTCGGAAGTATTGACAACATCAGGATACATGTGAGAACATGTCACTTGAAATATATATGTAAGAAAACAAAATTCCAGATTGAAGATTGTATAGGTTTTGCCACTCACTCGCATTTCATAGTGTTTAAATCCATCAAAGCATTGCAGACCAAACTCCTGCAGGAGTTTAAGAAAACATATTCAGCATAAACAAGTACGGTCAGAGTAGAGTAAAAGCAAAGTAAAGAAAATGAACGTCCATATATGCGACAGCAGTTCGTACAACATTCGCCTCACAGAAACTGCAGCATATGAGGAAAATATCTTGCGTATTTTGTGAGTCAACATTCATACAAATTAATATTTGCTCCTAAGGACCACAAGCTTCCTACGAATAAGAAATTGGTACCTTAAAGGGAGACTATAGGTTTCTTACGTGTTGCTGAAGAAGTACAATAGCACACATTTGACTCCTAAGAATTCAACTGCAACAGTGTTTCCCACGAAGGAATGTCGCCAAATAGAACTTGGCATCAGAGACTTAATTCTTAATTCCTCTCAGGTTACTTTAACATCATAATTATGTAGAGACGATTATTTTGATATGGCACCAGCCTGCTGGCAAGGGGAACAAAACCCCTCAAAGTCCAATGATGTCCTTTAGTTGGAGAGATTTTTTCTCTTTGCAGGAATGTCTTTGCATCAAGACAACTGATTAGAGCTCTGGTCTGTTGCATCTCATTTAAATGCTTAAAATTCGCAGTCGATCAGTTATCCAATTCTTTACCAATTTCGCATTAAAATTGTCTATTTGGCACACTAATTCCTTGTGAAAGGGAAAACATAAGTTCATACTCAAGGAGTCAAGGGTGATGTTATGTCTATAGCTAGATTAACGAGTGGGATTATTGCCAAATAATGACTTCAAAATGTCGTGTTTAGAATCACTCATGATTTCTCAAGATGACCATGTAGCTGAAGTATACTCATATTGTCCAAACCACGACCTTTGTAAGAAGAGTTAAGCCTAAGAAATTGGAGAATAGCAGGTTTTCTCGTGTCCATGAATGATGAAAATATCAAAATCAAACAAAATAAAAGGATGACCAAAGTATAAACATGAACAGTTAAACTTGTACACACACTATAAACATAAGCAAGAAAAGGCTACAAAAGCAGGTTTCAGGCTTATCCATGACAAACAATGTACAGTACATTTGTCAGCAATAAGTAATCTTCCAGATAGCTCCTTCATAGTTGTTAAAGAAACTGGACGGATAAAAAAAATAGATGATCCAGTTTTGAATTTTTTAGGTCTGTCCCGAGCTCAATTTGATAATCGAACCGTTCATTTTGTTAAGTTTGATCAGAAATTTATCTAGGCCAAAAATTAAGTTGATTGGACATTGATAGACATCATACAGAACAGTAAGATGACCATGTAAGCTTAAGTATACTCATATTGTCCAAACCACGTCCTGTGTAAGAGGAGTTAAGCCTATCAGAAATTGGAGAATAGCAGGCTTTCTCGTGTCCGTGAAAGACATGAAAATTTCAAAAAAACAAAATAAAAGGATGACCAAAGTATAAACATAAGCAAGAAAAGGCTAGAAAAGCAGGTTTCAAGCATATCCATGACAAACAATGTACAGTACATTTGTCATCAGTGAGTAATCTTCCAGAGAGCTCCGTTATAGTTGTTAAAGGAACTGGACAGATAATAACTAGATGATCTAGTTTTCAATTTTTTAGGTCCATCCCGAGCTCAATTTGATAATCGGAACCGTTCATTTTGTTAAGTTCAACGAGAAGTTTGTCTAGGCCAAAAATTAAGTTTATTGGACATTGATACATCATACAGAACACATTTCTATACAGATAGATGTACATACCAAATTGGACCCCATTTATTTGAAGATAAATATTCTTCAAAAAGTTTATGATTGATATTCAAGCAAATTCATTTATGGCTAAATTATAGGAGTACTTCTTCATGAGCTCTACACCATGAACTATTTAGATCATCAGAATGAGTCCGAGATACACTCAAAAATGTCAAAACTAGACCCATCCAGGTTTTTTTAACCAACCGGAGATGATCCACGTGTGTGTGTATATTTTTATATAATCTGGTAAAGATTGTGTTCACCTTTGATATATTCAATTTCCAAATCAAGGATGATAATTCTGATTGCCATCTGGCAAAAATCTGTTTTGAAACAAGAATAGCTAAAATGAATTTTCCAGAATCGCAATCAATACAGAGTAAAAAAGATATTGACACACACACACACACATAGATATAGTTCCAACAGATTAGTACTCCTCTTGAAAAGTCTAAAGTAATGTCCTTTCATATCTAACTTTCATACATTATTAAAAAGGATAGGGCAATGCAGGATATTCCATTTGACCTTTCAAGGAGACGTGCATAATTTATAGGGACGTGCACTTACCTTAAAAGGTTGAATTCCCAATAAGACCAACATTAAGGGGACAAGGGAGTACAAAATAGGCATAGTTCAAGACAATCAATCTGTAATCCTACAAGCTAACACTAAAATTTCTTGATGGCTACAGTTTCGTGGAAAAGAAGGCATCATCTTGTGCCTAACAAAAAATATAGTAGTAAAATAAAGAGGGGAAAAAAGAAGCAGCAAGGGAGTAGTAATGAATGGTAGTAACAAGAAATTCAAAAGAGCTGACTAGCAACAAACCTCAAAAATACGATATAGGTGGCCGAGGAAAGATTTGTCATGCCAATCTGAAGGCATGTCATATAGAGACACTAGCTCAAGTACCCCGACACAGGTTTGGCTGGAAAGTTCAAAAACTGGCAGAGCCCAAGATCCTCTAATGGTGCAATGTAAAGCAAGGTCGCGCTGTGGATACTCTTTTAGAGAGTAATACTCTACACTTGGGGTGGATTCTGGGAATTTATGCAAGAACACACGGCCAGGAAGCCCAAGTTTTTCTTCTTCACTCTCTGCATCTGCATAGAAGTTATACTCCCTGCAAATCATCCTATACTTACAAAGCCACTGTATCTGAATAGTGCTATATGTTGCACCAAGAGCAAAAGGTTGGTTTTGAGTTGTAAGCAAGGTCTGCCCCTCCAATGTTTTTGTAGCTGCCCAAAATTGAACTAGAGATACATTAAGGCTTGGGTACAATATCATTTTTTGGAGAGCATGTCTGACACTTTCTCTAACTTTCAGACTCGCAGATACTTCAGGAATAAAGTCCACAAAATCATCTGTTAATGAAATTGAGGTTGAGCCAAAACAAAAGTGAAAAAGAAAGAAGAAAGCATGAGAGAGAGAGAGAGAGAGAGAGAGAGAGAGAGAGAGAAGTCACTTGCCGTAAGAGAGAGGATGACCAGAGTCATCGTCTAGTCGACTCCAGAAAACCCATCTAATGCCTTGCCAATCGCGGTTTTTCCAAAAAGGTAAAGCCTCATAGCCACCGGGTTTACCAGAAATCTCCAGTTGTGACCATTTGAGTTCCCTTGTGTACTCTTTGAAATTGGGAGGGAAATCTTCTTCATGTTTAAGACCAAAAACGGAAAGCCTCATAGGTGCAGGGTTTACAGGAAATCTCCAGTCACGACCATTTGAGAAATCGTCTTTTTCATGTTCAAGGCCGCACTCCGCCATCTTCAATTTCACAGAGAAATCAGCGAACCCCAAAATGGGGCAAAGAGGGTTCCTCAAGTCTACTGCGTCTTTAAGTTGTTTTGGAACTCACATTATTGACGTGGTATACCTTTATTGCTTCTTGTCATAAATTAAATGCACGACATTCCAATTTCAGGCACTTAACCATACAATATGAATCCAATTACTTAATTGAGAAGCCTAAATTACTCACCTCCTAAAATGTGGGTACCGTATGTCCAAGTTACATATTATTACGGTTCATGTTACTTATAAGTTATAATTATTGTTTTCGTTTTGCATATTTATGGTTTGAGTACGATTGATAATCTTTTTTACTATTCACATCTACATGTAGACCAGATCACTAACAGGTTTTGTTTAATAAAATAATATATTAACATAATTACCAGTCACAATGTCCATGAAATATCACCAAAATACAGAAATAAGTTATCCTTGTTTCATTTTGTTTGGTAAATCCGAACAGTTTGTCTCTTAACCAAAACATAACCAATCTTGGACGTAACAAGTTTTTCATGTTTCAATATGCACACATCCACATTTATAGGCAACAAAAACTTAACGTAACTTTACCATAAACCATGATAACTCCACAATAATTGTACGTAAAAAATTCAAATGATAAAGATTGACCAAAAGTATTTGTGACAGTGACCTAACAAAGGCGTAACATAGCTATGCGAGACTAACAAGTTTCACTAATTCCACTTCCTCCTATAGATACATCTATATGTGTAGGCAACCAAAATTTGACCCAACTTAAACAAAAAAACCATAACGTCGTCATAATTGGACTAACAAAAATAGACAACTTGTTGGTACTAGATACAAAGATATCTGCAATGGGATCAGATCTTGTTGGTACCGGATACAAAGTCATCTGCAATCGGGGTGTTATGGTCGTGTGCAGTTTTTTTGGTTTTGTTTTTGGGTGATGATCCAGGGTTGTCTCAAGTACAGGGGGTTGTGTGTGGGTGTCTGTTGCAGAAGTGTTTGTTGTGGGCTGCAGGGGTGTGTGTTTCTGGTGCAGTGTGTGTGGGGGTGGGTTTTATACTGGGGCTGGGGTGTGTGTTATCAGGCATGTGTGCGTGTGCTGCATGTGACTTGCTTCCCAGAGATTCTGATGCTGCTTCTCAAAGGGGTGTCTCTGAAGCTGGTAGGGATGTCCAAAAAAATCCTAAAACTGGTAAACCGAACCAATCCAGATCGAACCGTGCCTTTTGGACTAGTTCTATGGTTTAATGGTCAAGTTCTAGTTCTAAAAAATTAAAAACCAATACATTTGTTTTTGGTACTGGTTTTATTTACAAACCATGGTTCAAAACAAACCGAACAACGATTTACTAGTACTTTTTTTTTTTTTAACGGCACAATTTACTAGTACTATATCCATATACAGACTTATATGTACCTACATTAATATGCGTCATGCTGTTTCTATGTCTACTTTACCTATTTTCTTGGTTTATGTAATCTCTTTTGGTGAGCCATTTTAATGGTGGTAGTCTATGAACTATTTTGTACTCCCTCCATCCCTCTTTGTTGTGCATGTTTCCTTTTTGGCACCTCATATCTCACAATCTATAATGTTTTTTACAATTTTGAAAACTTTGTTTAAAAGAATTAATTGTGATGTATCAAACAAGATTCATATTGAATATATAAAATATTGTAAATCAAGAGATATAAATAATTTTTTGAGACGTCAATAAAAGGAAACAGGCACAACAAAGTGGGGCGGAGTGAGTATTAATTTTGATTCAAGACTTGAAGTGTTAATGGAGTTACGGGCTATTTTCATAAACAATTTTGCGATTATGTTTTCCAATATTACATTTTATGGAAATGTTTGAATGCTAATAGGGTAGAACTGAAACTGGAACAATATAGCGGTTTGGTATGGTTAGGTTCCATATTTGTAATGGTTAGGTTGTGGTCCTCATTTTTTCTGAACCGTTACTATTAGATTGTTAACCACCAACTCATCTAAAGGCTCAAGTTGTCAGAGAAAGGGTTAACTTTATTTACTAATGGTTTGGTTACTAGATTCTTATGGAACCAGACCAATCCGGACCATGGGCACCCCTAGAAGCTGGTATTGAAGCTAGTTGATTAGTTGTTGTCTTTAGTGGAGTTTTGACGTGTAGTGTGGGGGTGGTTTGATGCTGCTGGGAGATTATCCCATTTTCACAAAGTTGTGCGGGTGCAGTAATGTTGATGCTTCTGGAAGGCTTCTGATTGGTCTTAAAATGGCATAGACTTTCTGTGGAGCTTTTTTTTAACAAGTAAAGACTTTCCCTGGAGCTAGTGCTGTTAGATTTCTTAGAGGGTTCCAACCTAAAACCAATTGGCAATAGGTGGAGTAGCTTCTAAAATTTATTAACCAAGCTTGGGTGGCTTAGATAAGCGATGTGAGACAAGTTTAACACTCTCCCTCACGTCCAGCCCGGATGCACGTGGAGGTGACAGACCAGGAGCTGACTGACTGACTGACTCGGGCAACAGAGATGACAGAGACGACAGAGACTTTCCCACGAGAGGTGAGGCCACCCAAGACCTAGCTCTGATACCATGTTAGATTTCTTAGAGGGTTCCAACCTAAAACCAATTGACAATAGGTGGAGTAGCCTCCAGAATTTATTAACCAAGCTTGGGTGGCTTATATGAGCGATGTGAGACAAGTCTAATAGGTGCTGCTTCTACTATGTTGCTGCAATGATGAACTAGTTTGTGGTGTTTTGAATTGTTGTTGGTAATCCTTTGCATTAGACTGTGGGTTATTTTGTTTTGCTTCCTTGTTGTGGTGTTTTGATTTGTTGTTGGTAATCCTTTGCATTAGACTATGGGTTATTTTGTTTTGCTTCCTAGTTTTACGGCTTTTGGTTGGCTCCTCGCCAACCTTTTCTTTTGGGCTTGTGGGCGGCAAATGAATGTCCGTGCCATGGGTGCCAACCTTGTTGAGATATATGGTTTCGGTTGTGATGCCTCCATTCTCATAATCCTTTAATCATTGCAGTTGTTGTTACTATTAACCCTGATTAATAATTTCTTTTACTGACAAAGAAAAACAAGATGCACGGTCTTATTTTTCAACCTATAAATAAATATATATCCATAGTAGATCAAACACTTCAAGTAGCTCAACGATAACATGTTGTAAGTTGTAACTTGACCATAGGGGCACGTACCGTCCATAAACATAAAAAAAACTTCAATAGTAATGAATAAACAAAAGCCTTCTTAATGTAACCAAAAATTTGACCCCCAAGAATATCCTACTAGCCTATAACTGCACTATCTAATAAATAAATAGTAATACAGTTTTTACCGAAACATATTTTTGAGCATATTTATCACTAAATAATTTGATATAATTTATTCGGTTATCCATTTAGTTTTGAACAGAAGTTACTCAAAGTTTTCTTCGTCTAAATAGAGTAAGGAAAAATAACTAGGCATACTATAATATGTCTACTATCAAATATAGATTTTAAGTGAGAAGAAAGATTATTTTCAGATTCCATTCAAGGACTAACACCGCCAGAATTAGGGACTGGTTTCAATCCAATAAAACCACCAAACCCATCAAAATGCATAAATCTAGTCTAGAGAGACACGTAACATTGTTAAACCTTCAGCAAATGAAAATTGAAAAAGAATTCCTGTAGAAATTGGTTTGAGCGGCAGTTGTACCTCAAAAGGCGCTAACTCAGAATCAAGTAAGAGCGATTTCCAAGGCCGGCTAGCGCAAGATAGAAGGTGAGAACTTGCCCGATCGTCGGTCGGTCAGAGATTGAGAGGAAGAAATACGGCAAATCCACAAAGCGAAGTCATCGATGAAAAGTCAAAAAATGGAGTAGTATATTTCACTAACCTCCCCTCAGGTTTCTGACAAATGCACGGACCTCCCCTCAGGTTCTAATAACTACACAGTCCTCCCCTTCTTTACAAACTATTAGAAAGATTCCCCCATTCCGTTAAGATTACCCTAACACCGTTAGTTTAGGCTGGTAAATGACTGAAATACCCCTAGATATTTAGTTGTTCTGAACAACTAATGCTGTGTTTGGTTTGGGTTTTGAAAAGTTTTTTGAAAAATAGTAGGGGTAATAAGTGGAGAGAGATAGAGAGAGAAATGTTAGAAGTAGGGGGAATCTAGGGAGAATCTAGGGAGTATTTTTTGAAAAATTCTTTTTAAAAACTGAAAAGAACAAGGCCTAAGTCTTGTTCTTATTTGTATTTTCAGTACGAGCTTCACACATTAAAAGAAAATTAGACTTTATAATTTTGCTTCTATGTGATTGAATTTGTGTAATTATTTGTACATCTAATATTTTAGTAATTATAGTTTTTTTCGTAAAATTATATTTGTGACTTAATGTATCTCATTCTTCTTCTTTTGTTTGCCGAAAGATATTTTTTCAAATGAAATGTATATGCAAATTGAAATTTTATCATATCCCCCTCCAACAATAAAGAAGATTGAAAAACTATCATTGTCACGCATTCGATTTTTAACATAAATAAAAATAACTTTTCATAAATAAAAACCCTCTCATTAGCTTACATAATACCCCAAAAGAATTTACTGTACTCAATCTCCGAACTTTAGTTTCAAAAGATTACACAATTTGGCACCACTGTCCATAATTTCATAGTGATAAATAAGAAAAGTAAAAAGAGTGTTTATATTACATTTCCAAAACATAATATACTAAGATGCCAATGCTGCTCTTCTAAATCAGCTCTCAAAAGGATGAACTTGGATTTACGCCAATCACTCCATGCTACCACTCCGGATTTGTACCTGAAAAATGAAGGGTTGAGCGACATTAGCGCAGTAGAGAAATCTACACAACCATTATATGCAAATGAGGTGACAAGTAGAATGAATAACAGAAGTAAGGTATGGTATTTTAAATGTGAAACAAAACGTGACTAGTAAGTATCCCACCGTCGACTACGGGAACAAAGTGCGATAACCACGCGCCAAGATTTCGAGTCTGTTAGAAGTGTTTATTAGAGAAAGTGGGTTTGTCCCACATCGTCTATCTTATGTATGTGTAACTCTCCAGAGTAATATAAATAAAGGTATATGTGTAAGGATTCATTAACACCCTAAACACTTTTCCTCATCTCTAATAACATGGTATCAGAGCCTAACCTTAACCCTAATCCTAAACCACCACCATCTTAACCTTAATCCTAAACCATACCCTAGCCTCTGCCTTAACCCTAACCCTAACCCTAATCCTAGTTCACTGTTCACAATTACTGTTCATCGCGACTGTTCACGATTACTGTTCATCGCCTACTGTTCACGGATACTGTTCACAACGATTACTGTTCATCGCGTACTGTTCACGATTACTGTTCATAGCCTACTGTTCACCGACGTTACTGCTCACGAGTTACTGTTCATCGCATTTACAGTTACTGTTCATCCCTGTTTCGGCGACCATCTTTATGCACTGGCATGCATCACCAGGCCCTGTTTTCTCGTCTTTGCAATTTCTGTTGATGTTTCTCTCATTCTGGTAACTATTTTCTATACTGTTCTTGTCAAGTATCTCTGTCATGTGGTGGACTAGTGGTTGTGAAGAATATGTTATGTTGGGGTTGTTGATATTGGGTATCTATCCAGCCTGGTGACTGGTTCGATGTTAGTATATTAGTTGATTTTGTTGATCAATAGTTATTGGTATTTTGCTTTGGTTGCATACCGGTTATTGGTTGTTACCCCTCCATTGTTCGGTAGAATGTCTGAGAAGAAGGATTCTGATTCTGGTACTGTTTCTAGCCCTAATTCTACTCTTGTTGGTAGCATATCAAGTGGTTCTTGGTCTCGCGAGCGGCACCGTATTACCTCCACACCATTAAATGGGGGCAATTATGTTCTTTGGGCTAAAGCTGTTGAGGTGTATTATATGGGTCAGTCTGAGGACTCTTTTTTGACTGATGAGCCTCCTGCTACTGCTGAACCTACATATAGGGCCTGGAAAGCTGTTGATGCCCGTGTTCGTTCAAAATTATGGAATAGTATGACGGAACAGGTTGCTAGTACGCTGATGTTCTGTGATACAGCTAGAGAGGTGTGGACACAGGCACAGGAGTTGTATTCAGGTGTCGACAATCTCCGTCGCACATATGATCTTCATCAGTCTTTCTTTAATATATCTCAGGGTGATGATTCTTTTGAGGATTATTATGCTAAGTTTCGGCGCATTTGTAATGAATTGGATATATGTGAGCCACTTACTGCTGATATTCAGGTTATACGACGCCAGCGTGAACGTATGAGGGTTACTCGTTTTTTATCCGGTGCATCATCCACTTGGCTCTGTGCGAATTCTTATTTCTCTTGCTGCCACTCTTGGCTGGCCGTTGTATCAGCTTGATGTCAAAAATGCCTTTCTCCATGGCGATCTCCAGGAGGAAGTCTATATGGAGCAACCACCTGGGTTTGTTGCTCAGGGGGAGCATCATAAGGTATGTCGTCTTCGCAAGGCACTTTATGGACTTAAGCAATCTCCTCGAGCGTGGTTTGGCAAGTTTAGTGAGGCTATTTTGAGATTTGGCATGCATCGAAGTCAATCAGATCATTCTGTGTTTTCCCTTATGTCGGCTCGAGGGAAAGTATTGCTCATTGTCTATGTAGATGACATTATTATTACTGGAGATGATCAGAAAGGAATTGGTGAGTTGAAACAGTTCTTACATAGTCAGTTTCACACTAAAGACTTGGGTAAGCTACGATATTTCTTGGGTATTGAGGTAGCAAGGTCAAAGAATGGGATTAGTTTGTCCCAGAGGAAATATGTGTTGGATATTCTAGAGGAGACAGGTTTGCTGGGAGCCAAACCTGTGGAGACTCCAATGGATCCTAATGTCAAACTTTGCGTTGATCAGGGGGAGGAATTTCCTCATCCAGACCAATATCGTCGCTTGGTTGGTAAGTTAAATTATCTTACCAATACACGTCCTGATATCTCATTTGTTGTTAGTATGGTGAGTCAGTTTATGTCTGCTCCTCGTCTTCCACATTGGGAAGCTTGTATTCGTATTGTGAAGTATCTTAAGGCTCATCCTGGACGTGGTTTATTTTACCGTTCCAATGGTCATTTGCGTGTTGAGGCATTTACTGATGCAGATTGGGCAGGATCACCTTCTGATAGACGTTCAACAACTGGTTACTGTACATTTGTTGGTGGCAACTTAGTTACCTGGAAAAGTAAGAAACAGACTGTTGTTGCAAGATCTAGTGCAGAAGCAGAGTATCGTGCCATGGCTCATACTACATGTGAAGTTGTTTGGTTGAAATCATTTCTTGAGGAGCTGGGATTTCGGGTGCAGTTACCCATTCCTATGTATTGTGACAATCAGGCGGCAATACATATCGCTTCGAACCCTGTGTTTCATGAGAGAACCAAACATATTGAGGTAGATTGTCATATCGTTCGAGAGAAGGTTGATGCTGGTGTGTTGGCTATGCCTTTTGTGTCCACAGGTGCTCAGATAGCAGATGTTTTTACCAAATCACTGTTTAAACCTCGTTTAGAATTTTTATGTAACAAGCTGGGAATTTGTGATATCTATTCTCCAGCTTGAGGGGGAGTGTTAGAAGTGTTTATTAGAGAAAGTGGGTTTGTCCCACATCGTCTATCTTATGTATGTGTAACTCTCCAGAGTAATATAAATAAAGGTATATGTGTAAGGGTTCATTAACACCCTAAACACTTTTCCTCATCGCTAATAACAGAGTCTAACCACGAGGACTTTCTATCTATACGATTTACTGACAATTACTACGACTCCTCTTTTTATTTTGCATAACCTATCCAATACCTCAACTTCACAATAGACATAACAACACACGCTCACAGGAAGCTTGTATATCCCTATAGTATTGTGTCTAAACTACCAACCATTTCACTCATGGATTCATTCCACTAACTCTCCAATCATTTATACATCTCTCTTCCCAACCAGCATCACATATTATGAGTGATTGCTCCTGCCGGGCTATTCAAGGAATCTCATTATCCCCACTAGTACCTTTTCCCCTAAAGGAGTTAACACAAGACACACAGTATAGGTCATTGTACCACCCTTCCCTTACCGCACTTTATAACACAACCATTCATCCTATTCACATATAGTGAATTCATAGCTAAGACTCATCTGCATAGTGGCAGTGGAGACAATTCCACATCGATCAACTCGAAGTCGTTATGCTATTTACTTCTATTATCATCATATACACATTCACATATTTCATGTTAAAGTATGTTTGCTCACAACAATTCATAAATTCTCACTTTTTTATTTATAACATCATAAGAACTACTTAAGGGTTATACTACGCATCAAACATAAGAAAGATATCTCTCATACCCCGATCTAGCATTATTAAGCTTAAATGAGTATCCTACGTATCTGTTTCTAGTGCTGCACATCAACATGTGTCACTTTCCTTCGCCTTTATTCATTATGCTCCCTAAGTTCCCATATTGGTGTCATTAGACTTCTACAGATACAAACAACCACCACCAAGTCCTAAACTTACAACCGTATCCCCAAAACCCAAGAGCATACGTAGACTAACCCCTTACGAAGCTCAAACGTTTCTAAGGAAAATGGATACCCAATGTATACCAATATGTCTATCTCAAAGATTTTGAATTGTACCAAATCATACGTAAGATTCAAATACAACATAATTAACCCCCAAAGTTGACTTAAAACTGTACCACAAACCTATCTTATTTTGGCTGCAACATCTTATTAGTTTAGAATTTGGATATGAGACTACCACCGTTAGAAATTAGACTTTCTATACATCAATTTTGATATATAATAGCCCCAAACAGGTTCCAAACGATAAAGTTATACTCGTCCGAAGTTACAGAAAAAATATGTCTTAAGGCCCTGGATATCAATACCATGCCAAAAAAGTATCGATACCAATTGACTAACAAGATTTCAAACATGGGGTATCAATACTAGTTGGTTTCGAGCAGCTATTTCCAGATTTTTCAAACAACTCAAGGCACGCTTTAAGTATCAAATCAACACATAAACACAAAATAGAAATAAGAAATCTCTACCTCAAGGTTTAGAAGCTCAAGCTCAAGATCCACGAACAAGCCCTAACTCCAAAAGCTCGAACCAACCGAAATACAACACTCCAAGCTCAACCCACTGTGATACGAGCTCAATAAGGCGAATAGAATGCGGATTGAAGGTTGATTACCATGGGTTTGAAGTTAGAGGTGGGAATTTGGATGGGAGAGTGAGAGAGAAGAAGAGAGAGCCGAGAGAGAGATGTCGGGAGAGTAGAGAGAGAAGGGAGTTGGGTTTTTTACTCTTTCACACCCACGTCCACATCCACACATATATATACAAACACAAACATAAATTGCATTTGCACCCCTTTACTAATAATATTTTTGCATTAACCCCAAGTCATATATTCACAAAACAATTATGTTATTTAAAATTTTATATGGGTCTCTACAATCCTAGTTTTTTTTTTTTTTGCAATGACTGCCTCATTCTTCCTAATTTCATTCACCTCGACAAGAGAAGTCTAAAAAGTAAAATATGATGACAAAAAAAATTCACTAGAGACGAAAAAATATAAAATGCACAAGTTACTATATAATTTTGAGTAAAATACATAGGACCAAAGTGTAATTTTATTGAACGGTTCAAAAAAAATTGCTCAAATCAAGCCATTCCCGGTCTTTTTTTTTTGCCAATTTCTTGACTGTACACTTGAAATCACGTTCTGATCACATTGAGCGGCTTGAATCATCGAAATTCAATTGAAAAATAGGAGAAATGGGGAGGTCCGTACTTAAGAAGCTTATTTAAGGTCCTCACAGGAAGCTTACTCTGTGTGTGTGTGTGTGTGTGTGTGTGTGTGTATTATGTATAAGAAAAGAACTATTATTCTTAGAACTACTAGATATACAAATAAATACAAACATTAAATCACATATAACCAAAAGTCTAATTTTCTTTTAATTTCAAAATTCCAATTTTAAAAAAGAACCAGACTTAATTGTTTAGAACACCTAAATATCTAGGGGTATTTCAATCATTTATGAGCTTAAACCAACGGCGTTGTAGTAAACTTAACGGAATGGGAATCTTGCTAATAGTTTGTAAAGCAATGGAGGACAGTATAATTATTAGAATCTCATGGGAGGTTCCTGAATTTGTCAGAAACCTCAAAGGAGGTCAATGAAATTTACCCATTCAAAAAAAAACTAGGCGTACACCATTCGGTAGGTACACCGGACCGTAAGGCTCTGAGCCTTCGGTTCTAGTGTGTGTGAAATCCATTTCTATTGTGAGTGAGTGTAAGTATTTATGTGTTTGTCTTTGGTTATATGGTTTTTTTTGCTATTCGTAAATCCTAATCTATTCTATCATAAGGGATTTGGGGAGGGGAATGAGTGTTTATGAGAATCAAACTATGCTCATATTCATGAGAGTATAAGAGAGATACTAATTGCACTTCATTCCACTTGTTGTGGTTATATGCTTATTATAGGAAAAGATGGTCTTTACTGGGGCCCACCAGGTGGGCCGGGTGAGAGGCTTAGGTGGTGTTCCGATTTCTCCAAAAAGTATTTTTGAAAAAGAAGTAATTTGAAGCTTAAAAATCATGTATTTATACAAATAATTTTTCTATCAATATGAATCTTATTTGATAGATCTCATTAAAATATTTTATACAATGTAAAAAAAATCAAAAAATTATTTTTTATTTTCATTATATTTGAGTTTGAAAATTAAAAAAGAACTTTTAGAAAAAAAAAGGTAAACTAGAACACCGCTTTAGAGCCTTACGGTCCGGTGGCATTGTTGCTTTTCCCAAGCACCATGAGAATCAGAAGGTTCCCTCTATGGTTCGAAGGGTTGAGTTCTCGTCAATTAGGAATTCAGCTTAAATATTTGGTCCTTACATACAAGGGTAATTGGCAGTGGTTGCGTAACAGCATTAGTTGGGAGCAGTTGATATTCATTGTGGTGAGTTGGGTTGAAGTTATGATAAAAATAGTAGTATAATGTTTGAATGAGAAGAATACTATTTACATGTATAATTTTCTGAATATTTTTGCACAAAATAAAATACTGTAATGTTCCGTGGAAAATCCCCCAATATATCCTACTTTTTTTCAGTAAACTACAATTCAGCGCTACTAACACATGATTAATGGTATGATTGAAAAAAAAAAAAAAAACTTTATTAGTGCTCAACTTGACTTTCTTTGTTGGGGGTATCTGAAATTTGGTTAGAGAATCAAAAGAACAGGGAACCCTCAATTTAAATTGAAACCAAAAACTCATTGTTTTAGTTGCTGATATATATATATATATATATATATATATATATATATATATATATATATATATATATATATATATATATATATATATTAAAAAAACTTCTTGTTTTTTGCTTAATTCTCCTTACTATTGCTTCTCTTCTTTCAAATGAGACCTAAACCCTTCTGAAGGATTTCTGTTCATCTATTCAAATCAATTTATAAGGTATATCAAATAAACCCGTTATTAAACACTACAAGGAAGCATTCATATGAGCAATTAACCAAGGACGGCTAGTGCCTCATAATATAAAGGGAAAGAAAAAAGATGCACTATTAAACAAATCGAGTTATGCCCCTTATTTAGCTGCTATTGATGTCCTTGTTCAGAATTCTCAGGTAGATTGACTCTCATTTGGATTCATTTGTTTAATATCCCTTGAAGTTACTACATTCTTTGTACCAGGCCTTATCCCACTCCCAGTACATGAATTATGAAACCTAAAATAATCCCTTACTTAGCTGCTATTGATGTCCTTGTTCAGAATTATCAGGTAGGTTGCCTCATCGTACAAAATGGACACTGTTCTGGATTTTCTTCTGTGCCACGAAGTCTCAAAGTTCTGACTCAAACTTGGTTTGTGCAGTGATGTCACTTCCTACAATAACTGCATACAACAACGGCACCTGTAATTTCTGTTCTTGGATCAATTGCAGACTCTCATAAAATGCACGGAGAAATAAATCTTGGCCTTTTCCACATGTAACACGTGCCGTTCAAAACATTATGGTGATCAGAAAATATAGAAGTCTAAAGTATCAGCAAACACATAGCTAGATATTAGCACAGGAAATAGCTAGGAAAGATAATTGCTAGCAGCCTGCATAAACACATAAATGTTAATGCATCCTTTTGGACAAACTGACAGTATTTTGAAACCAATGGCATTTGAACATATAAGTGCATGGAGGAGTTACTCGATCTATCAATGCAGGTAACAGATTTCTACTAATGTGCAAATCTACAGCAAGCGAATATGAATGGATAAATGGCATTCTCAACAGGTAAAGGCATACTGTTTATGAGAGCAAAGAATATCTTCATTCGTTACTCCGAGAGACTCACAAACGTGCTCATGCAAAACCTTTTTTTGCTCCATTATCTTCAGCAACATCATTAGTTCCTTGTTATTGCCGAGGTGAGCAACATAAGTCTCAGGCATTTTAACCCTACAGAGAAAGGATAATCACCATTGATCAAACAACAATTCTATCAAAACAAGGTGAAAGGTGAACTAAGCCACATATATATGATCATGTTTTGCTCTATTATGTGGAGATTGCTAAGTGAACCCTTCTCCACTAAAGTATCCACAGCCATGGGTAGCAAATACAGAAAGGAACAAATACAACTTGCCATTGTTATTGGAGGCTTACTTCAGCCGCTCGAGTCCTGTTCTGCCAGTATTCTGCTGTTACATGTGAATCGATCATAGCACCATGCCACCAGCAACCAAAGGAAGGTGCTTAACGTACTCCATTTTGAAATAATGACCTCACATTTCAGGAATCCACCACAACATCGTCGGGAGAACTCGGGGAACATTTTCCTTGAGAACAGCATCCAGCCACTTCCCAGCAACTAATGAATTTTCCTCCCCGAGTACCCATCCACCATAGTTGTCAAATCGAGAATCGAAAAGGCCCATTTGCGAATCGTGAATCGTTCCGATTCGGTCAAAATCTTGAAAATGCATAAAAAATGTAGATTTCAAGTTTGAATAATTAAAAGTATTGTTTCATAAGATCAATAGATGGTCTAGTGACACTAGTTGAAGTTTATTATACTCTGTTTTTTTATTTTTAACGGACTTTTATATACTAATGGACACCCTACTTTTCTGATAAAAAAAAATGTACACCTCACTTCCTGGTGATATATACACACCACTAACAAATATAATATATAATATGCACAGTTGTACACCACTAACTAGTGTATATAATAAATAATATACACTCCACTATATAACTAATATAATAAATAATATCCACACCACTAACTAGTAATATAAATAAACTAATAAACACTCCAGTAAAAGTCAGTACCCTCACCGACTGGAACGAGGTGCAATTCAGACAGCCATGTCGACGTCGAAAACTTCGAAGGAGCTCGAAGCTTCTCTACGAGGGCTCTGGTCTTCGTGTTCTGCAATGTTAGGGTTCTCTCCGGGTCAGACAAGAAATTCCGACCCCTCGCCCCCCAAAAATTTAAGGTATTTTTTGATTTATGTGTAGAAACCCAACCCAACCCGCCGGAAAACCCACTAATTCGAAAACGAGGTGAATTGTACGATTCTCACGATTCACCGATTCAAAAAACGATTCTGCGATTCTCACTTCGATTCTTACCTATTTGCGATTCATATAATCGATTTGAATCGTTTTATACCTGAATCGAACCGAATCGTACGATTCGAATCAGGAATCGTACGATTTCGATAACTATGCCACCCACTGCCATGCATTTGACGGGCACCAACAAAGAGATAAGTGTCAGAACAGAGTAACAATAGTGCACAAATGGACTAGGCTGCCAGGAAAGAAATGTTAACCTATGAGGGCTTTGTCTCGTCACCAATTTTG